>SDVV010023710.1:0-12708 GCA_016164225.1 Gammarus roeselii
CAACGGTCACTGGAACCGTGTGCCCACGAGTTCTTCGCTCATAATACAGCAACCAGTGCAGTCGTTCATACCGCAACTGGGTTAGAGGCACTCTTCAATGGAAGCATAATTTATTGTTGTCCGAGCTCAGAGTTGTAGTGATCCTGCAATACCGTCTCGGTCACAACAAAAGTAATCGGTTACGTATTGATGATTCGGGTGCTGTAGTGGCCTATGTCTACGTTCGAAAGCACGCCAAGACAGTGGCTGGTCCTACTCAGTCCGGTCGATGGTTTGATAACGACGGTTCAATGGGATACCAGGAATTGATAGCGGAAGAAATCCGTTTGTAATTAATATTAAATTAGCACTCAATAATATGTACTTATTCTGTTCTACCAATTCAATAGTTTAATTTTATTATGAGATTTGTTACTATCAATGTATAACAGAAAAAATGATAGAGGATTTGGACGACATGTCATTTCACTGCAGGATATGACTCCTGCGAGCACCATTGCACTGCGAGTTGACTTAGGAAAGAATTATATTTTTCCAAGTTTGATGCAGTCACCCGGGAGATATATAGATATATAGATATATAGATATATAGATATATAGATATATAGATATATATAGATATATAGATATATAGATAAACACTAGCAACTAGCTACCTCTGTATATTGGGTTTCTTTTTCAAAACAATGGCAAACCTCAAATCGCACGCAATGACATGTGTAATATTGGAACACGGATCAAACCACACAAAACATCCATTATCAATAGAAGATGGGATCTTCCTAAGCAAAATGGCAAAATTTTGGGTTTTGGTGACCTTTGGATGAAGCTGCCATTCCGACTATTGACTTCAATGCCCTGCCCGCGTTCGTATGGCTAACTGAAACAAGTTTAAAATGCAAAACAATATTCAAATTTGGCGTTATCTGCCACAGTAACGTTCTTCCTCTAATAAATTCGACATGCGAAATGGTCAACCGGCTTACATTGGTGTGGGGTTTTGGGACAAGCAAGGCAGTGGCCGCTTGGCAAATACCTCAGCCTTGAAAGCGGATAAATTAAAAATAATTCTATAAACAATCATTATTATTTAATTGTGTTTTTCATACAGATAATTCACAGTACGGGGTTAGAACCCGATACGTTTTATGCAGTATATTTTTTATAGAAATTACACGTCATCAGTACGTGTGACTGCGCACAACAGAAGCATGTGTGACTGCACACAACAATAGCTTGTGCGACTGCGCACAACAGCAGCATGTGTGACTGCGCACAGCTACAGCATGCACGACTGAGCACAACAGCAATACGTGTGACTGCGCGCAACAGACGCATATGTGACAGCGCAAAAGAATGGCATGTGCGACTGAGCACAACAGTAGCATGTGTGACTGCGTACAATAGTAGAATGTGTGACTGCGAACCACAGCAGCAGGTATGACTGAGCACAACAACAACACGTGTGACTGCGCACAACAGCAGCATGTGTGACTGCGCACAGCAACAGCATGCACGACAGAGCAAAACAGCAGCATGTGTGACTGCGTACAAAAGTAGAGTGTGTGACTGCGAACCACAGCAGCAAGTGTGACTGAGCACAACAGCAGCACGTGTGGCTGCGCACAACAGGAGCATAAGTGACTGCGCACAACAAAAGCATGCACGACTGAGCACAACAGCGGCACGTGTGACTGCGCACAATAACAGCATGTGCGACTGCGCACAACAGCAGCATATGTGACTGCGCACAACAACAGCATATGCGGCTGCGCACAACAGCAGCATGTAAGATAGATTGATTTTCAACTATTAACGAATACCCTCAGTGAAAAAAGTATTTTGCTAAAAGTTGCACCAGTCAGACTACAACAAATATTCCAACACTGTTACTTCAATCCGACGACTGGTTAATCACTGTAATGTAATTTTCATTCCTGTTTAACAAAAAGTTGAATGACGATGACTAGTGGCTCCCTGTCAAAACAAAATTAATTTTCTGATGACTTTCATTCATATTATCATGGACTGGCCCCAAAAAGATTGATCAGAGCAATTGGCCCCACCCTTGCGGCAGTAGTTGAACGGGCATTATAGTTAGCGTCTTATTCGCTCTTCTTTTGGCTCTACTGCCAATGTTAACCATCCGATTTCTATTTTGTGCAGCGTTCGATGACTTCATAAATATCTAGAGACTCTTCGTCTTATCAAACAAACAACGTCAAGACAAAGTCCATTATCTTGTAAGGAATTCAACTAATTGTGGAGCCTAAAAACGTACAATTGAAACAACCAATGCCTCATGGGCAACATTCAATCGTGTAATTCATTCATATATTTGATCAGCCACAGGCACACTGTGTCTTCCAAGTGTCAGATCGACGAAAGGAAAAAATCTCAAAAACATTATACAATTGCTGATTAAGCTAACCGGCGTTGATACGTCATCACTTCTAAACAATATGATGAGTTCAGGTTGTAGGATGTCATGTTCACAAACTCACGCTAACCGATAGACTGGACGGGTTTGCAATCAACGGAAGTTGCTTGGTTGACCACGATAATAACTCATCCTTCAGCAATATCTCAATGGGTCATTCAGGGGGTGGCTCACGCAAAGTGTTATTGCCACTGTGCTTGTGAACCGATACACCCACCTTTTTTTTACGTGCCTTGATTTTGGTGCTAGGCAACTCATGTAATAATTTTTTTCGGCTTCCGTGCAGGAAAAATGCAGTTATAATGGACCCCGCGTACGTGCAGGAGACGCCCAAACATGTACCGTGTAGCAGGTGAAGCGCTTTGTATGTGGAGCCCACGACGGTTATTTTGGGGAACGACATAATTTTATATTCCCTTGCATGAAGTCTCCTTGTGCAGATTTCTCATGAGCAGATTTTTTGTTCATGTGACGAAAGGAAACTATTGAACGTTAATATGTTTTACTTCCTTGTAGTCCTAAATATTGCTGGTATAGAATATCGTCATGGAAAGGAAATTGTAATCAGATTAAACTGTTAGTTACATTTCGACAATACTAAATGGAGCAGTAATTATTTTTTTTTCAGTCATATACCGTCAACAAATTACTGATGCTAACAACTCAACAAATAGGGATCTTTCCCAGGAATAAAGATTTTTATTTCCGTAATAGCCTATTTTATTCTCTAAGTTTCTGCTTTTTCATCTCAAAGTCGTCTATTTAATTTACGGGTAAAAAAAATCCGCCAATCTCCTAAAAAGCAGCCCGTTCCCTTCTCGTAATGGATACGCAAATTGAAGTTGAGCGAAGTTCCTGTTATTTCACGGAATTGCAGACTAGATTTTCCCCGCGCGTGTTTAATTGGCTGCATTAAATTTCTCGAGTTCTTTGATCCCCGTCTACCGCATTCCGAGTTGAAAGCATCACAAGGCTTGTTTCGGTGGAGGATTTTGCAGCGTTTCAGTAATTGATTCATGCACAGATTTGAAAAGGTGCGAATGCATGTTTATTTTTGATAACAAACACGAGACCAACTTACTAATTTTCATCCCTATTTTGTAGATTTCTGCTTACTAATCCCATGAGCGAAGAATCAAATAAATCTTACAGCACACGAAGGGGGGATGGTCTGTATTAAATGCTGCAGTACTTCATTGAAAATTGTTCGAATTGGGCAGAGGAACTTTTAGGTGACGCGTTCAAGGTGAAGACGAACGGACACTAATAGTCATTGACATCTGCAAGAACAGTTATTTTTTCAGGAAACAATTGTTCATGAAAAGGCGTCCCAATGAAGACACATATGAGGATATGTGTCTTCATTCATATGATGGGATTTTTTGGTTAACTGAAACTATTTCTATTCCAACACACAGTAAAACTGATTTCAATATATTTTCGATATAGGTTCTGCATTACATACACAGATATTACTGCACTCAAGCGCACATCGTGTGGTGTTTTTGACTTGACATCTTCTTAAGTAATGAGCTCGTAGATTTAAATCGTTTAGAAGTGCGGACCACTCAATTCGGATTCAGTTTGAGAAGTAAATGAGCATGATCAGTCAGTCATTTACTATTTGGCCGAGTGATATTTTGCCAATAAAGAATGGACTTCCTTGAAATCGCATGCCAACTCGATTGCTATATACTATCATATTTTATATATACATGTCTGGAATATTGTCGCTATATTCCCCTCATTTCATTGAGTTCTAATATTCTCATCACCCAAGTAGCCGCCAAACGCTCTGGGAGCATCGAGTACCACATTAGAACAAACGCACCTAAAATGCGTATGCAATTGCTATAAAGTGAGCGGCTGACGACTAAAGACATCAAGTTACGCATCGAATAATTTCAACGAGTGTATGTGAATCATTCTATTTTTTATTTCATTATTTGCTATCCAAAGTGTACTGTATTTACGTGATTTCAATAGAACGCGTCCTGTAGAGTTCGCCGGTCATCGATCAATGAATTGGGCAGCAACGACGGCCATCGCCCGAGCAATAGTTGCTGTTGGCGCTCTAGCAAAATACCAGTAAATTTCAAGCTAAGCTATACTGGGGAATCCCAATGTAACCTTAACCGAGCTGGCAATTCAAACGAATGGGCAATTGATTAGCATAAATAAGTCGTTGGAACTCGGGACCCAGAATTGTTTTATCACGTGACTGGACGGCCTGAAAATACACAAGCGCCCAATACAACTTTTTGTTGTTAATAGGTCAGTCCGAAAAGACGTAGAAAAGGTAATATCTATCAAATTGATTGATTATCTGGAATCAAACAAGCTGTTGAATGACTGCCAGTATGCTGTCACTTATGAGCATCACTTATGAGCATCACTGAAGGAAGATCTGTACAAAAACTTTGATGAGGGGCAGATAACTCTGGTAGTATTGCTAGACTTATCGAAAGCATTCGACAGTGTAAGCCACACAATTCTTTTTGACAAGCTCCGCAACATCGGAATAGACCCTACTAGATTCGAAAGTTATCTGATGAATCGGCAGCAATCAGTTAAACTCAATAACGCAACTATGTCAAATTTGGCCACAGTTGCCTCTGGGGTCCCTCAAGGTTCGATACTTGGCCTCTTGTTGTTCCTGTTTTTTGTTAATAACATCGACTGCAAAATACCAAAAAAATCAAGCCAAAATGGTAATGTACGCCGATGATGTTCAAATATTGCTTTCACAAAAACAGTCAGATCTGAATGCGCTGAAAGACGACGCTGAGACAGCCGTAACTAATCTGAAATCTTGGTATGATAAAAATGTACTCAAGCTCAACTCTGAAAAACAAAATGCATCTTGTTCGGCTCGATCTCAAAAAGAAAAGCAGTTCCAATTAATTTCTCTATCGGGATAGGCAAATCTGACTTTACTGTTAAAGATAAAGCTATAAGTCTGGAAGTATGGTTTGATCCCGATCTTTCCTTCAAACACCACGTAACTACTCTGTGATCCAAGTTGAATGGAACATTTTTGTTCCTAAATTCTGCAAAAAAAAAAGGATTTTAAATCAAGATTACTGGTTGTCCACGCTTTAGTATTTTCTCACATTAACTACTGTCTTTAAATTTGGGGGAAATGCACAAAACTCAAAGAGAGAAAGTGCAATGTTGTATAAATTTTGCGGCAAGAATAACATGCGATGGTAACCACAGGAAACGAGACCACGTAAGTCCTCTCCTCGAAAAATTACAGTGGCTCAATATCGACAACAAGCTGGCACTCCATGAGTCGATTAGAATTCATAAAGATCTTCTAGAAAAAACATTCACCCGGCAGCCAAAGACACATTTGTCCTCGAAGTGAAAAGGACAATCGATTCAAAAGAAATAATGATACTCTTCACGTTGAACACAGGAAAACAGAAACTGCCTGTCGAGCTTTTTCGATCACTGGACCAATATCCTGAAACAACCTCCCAACAAGCCTCAAGAATCTTGAATACAACACATCCTTCATGGATAGGCTCAATGAACATTTATTGGCCGATCAATTCAAAACCGTAACTTTGCCCACAAACACAAGCTAAATGCATAACACCAGTAACCAGAAAATGCATTCTGTTCTTGAGCATGTCCGAATCCACCAGCACCATCCCTCTCAACATTGAGACACCATCTAATCGTTTTTACTCTGACGATACATGTATTTTTTATGTTGCTACCGATCACAATTATCTTTGCCAATTACCATAAGTGTTAACTAGCGTTTCGTCTATTTCTATGTTTTAAATGTTCCTGTCGTTTTAGTGTAATTAAAATCCAAACTCAGTTTTTTTGAGGAACGATAGGCCGGTTCTAGCTTTGACAAAGGTTAACTCGATTTTAATATCATTCATTGAACTGGTTCTAACAATTACCGTACCATTTTTGATGATTCAATCAATGCCTTATAAGTTAATTCTCTACCTTGTCTTCTATAACGGAAGTATATTCATCCGACTTGCGTACTCCAGACTTGGATTATTCTGCTTCATTGATACTTTGCTGTAACTGGTTATTATATCTCCACACTAATCACAATTGCCCCTGCTAATTACCTTCGGTGTTAACTAACGTCTCTTCTAATTCAATGTCTCAATCTTTTTAAAGTGTGCTCTGTCTGTCGATGAATAATAAGTAAATAAGTAAATTCTATACGAACATAAATAAATTAATGAATTCTACCAATTACTGAACCATTTTTAAGTTGCAATCGCCATCATAAAAGGTAACATTGTTCTTTATTCTTCTCATGGAGAAATCCGTCCATCTGAGTTTTGTACTCCCCCACTGAATTATACTGATTGTCATCCATATATGTGAGTAGGTATGTACGCGTATATGTGTGTATTTGTATGTGTACATGTATATGTATTTTTAAATATATGTCCGTGCATGTATTTGTATATTTGTATGAATATATAGGTGTTGGTATATATTTAATGGTATATTGTGTATTCCATTCGGTTCCATGATGGACAAGCCAGCCGCCTACTAGAGATGAGCTGCGATGTATTCATTAATTTTGGATTTATCAATCCTATGCCCATGAGTTTCTCACTTAAAAATATATCACACATTGTGAAAACTGTTTTGCAACACGAAGTAGCTACAAGTCGGCCGCCGACAGGAGATGTGCTGTCACAAATTCTTTTTTTTTTTTCGTTCCGCTAATTCAAATACAGCATTCAAAAAATAAGTTTGATGTGTTAGACTTAAGTAATGAAAACCCATTGCTAGACGATGGAAATAAACGATTTAATAATAATAATAATAATTTAGTGATGCGAGCCGGCATATGTCAATATTTGGACATTTAAATAGGCTTTTCAGCTTGGTGTTATGTAATCGAGTAGCTTTACAACTCATTATCATTACAAGCCTTTTTTGAGAACTATTTAATACAAATCGTGACACGACATTATCGGCTTCATTTCTGATGAATGAGGTATTGCCATACTACTGTACGAAATTCTTGGTTGTAGTCTGCATCATAAGCGGTCGATTGAACGTAGAGGGTATTGCTAGGAAAATGAATGCAAGTTCAGCAGATTTAATTTCCAATTGAATCCATCATTGAGTTCATTGATAAGTCACTAAACCACTTTCCACGCAGTTAGAAGGAAATGGCTTGGATTCAACGTGTTATATTAGAATGAGTCTCCAAAATCAACACAACGTTCGAATTTAGACCACAACAAAACATTCAGGGCAATAAATGCATATTTCCTATGAACAAACCTTCCCTCTTTCTTCAACACTGTATGTCATCGACCTGATGATAACTATGATGCCGTAGGCTATCTGTAAATCCTAGTAAAGGGAGACGACGCACTCAAAAATCGTGTCTTGAGATGAATTGCGCGAAAATTGTACATGGAAAATCCATGTACATATTTTATGATACGTCGGTACACAATTATATTTGGGGCCAACTATTCCGCAAACTTTTTATGATAATTCAGTATCTTTAAATTAAAAGACTGATCAGTTCCAAGAAGCAGGGAACAATGTCGTTTAAATATATTCTTCATGTAAACCATATAAACAAACGGCCACAACGTGAACAGGTCCGTAACGGAGAAGGGGCTGCAATTACTCCAGGAGACCATCGTATGTGAGGAGGGACGCAGAACTATGCCTCTGTATTTCGAGGGCGTCTCTAGGACAGCTTCAATCAGACTAATTCCTGTCCGTAACGGCGGCTCTCGGACGTGCACCGGTGACATTTCCAGCCCATGTCTCTGCTGACAGAAAGTCTATTCCGATCTGGTAACGATACAGACAACATAAAATTACGGTAAATAAGATCAGTGGGGCCTAAACACGTTCTTCCGATAACAGTGATGAGGCATCTAAATATTTATTCCGTTTTCTCTAGCTGGATTTGAGTATGTCATAAGAAGCAGGCGAAGAGACAATTACAACAATATGCTTAGGAGTTATGATTCAGATTTGACCTTGTAATAGCCATCCAAAATTTTTTTATGGTTGACAATAGCGAAAAAAGATCAATAGATAACGTAACGATGAGGGCATTCACAAAAAGCATCTAAACAGTCAGACGAAAATTCAGTCACCTCTCTAGCTAATTTTAGAACCCGTTCTTTACAGATCCTAGCAGAAATTTCAAACGTTCAAACTATTTCTTGAAGGTCGGACCTTCTTCTGCATCAGCCCCTCATTTTAATCAGTGAGTTCAACGTTTTGTTTCGGGTTATATTACACGAGACTTGAACAAGAAAAAAGCATAGGAATACATAATGCAGCACATAATGTAGACATAATGTAGTCAGTAATGCAGAAAGATTATTGACTACCTGTAGACCAAAAGACATCCCGAGAAGATAATACAAGTAGAATTAATCGATTAGAACTCATTGTTTTGCCTACCAAGATCCTTTTGCCTATTAACCTTGATCTCGTTCGCAAATATTTTGAATACAGATGTGATATTTTGCGGAACACATTTTGTAACTTGTCTTGTACGCAACAATACATTTTCAAAAGGGAAACAAAAAATATCCTAAAAAAAAATAAAATGTTTCAGATCATAATTTGATTATGTTTAATGTATCGGTTTTTAAACTATTGGAAGACCTATACAATATGTCAGATAATTTCCACATCATAGAGACGAAAATAAAACTGGAATATTCATCAGACGAACATGTTCTTGGTTTCAACGGTTCGAAATAACTGACTCGCGGGACCTTAGTTTGGACTTGCAGATACCTGAGCCACGGCTGCACAAAGACAGCACCTCATTTGAATTTGGCCTAGTATTTGACCTTGTTTCGAATTCTCAATAAGGTACTACAGAGAGGCTTGGGCGGATGACTCTAACCCAGAGGAAGCAAAGGATTCGTTTTACTCGGCAGTCAATTTATTTGTTCTGCTGACGGCCAATCCAATTGAATGTTTTGTCGGTTAGTGTATGCAAGGACCGAGTTGTTTACACCGCCACGTGGCAGGTTCGTGGTACATTCAAACAGTCGAGCAACGAAACTCCACGTGATCTCTGAACGAGTCCACAGCGTTTTTTTTGTTCGCGGTTATTTCCAGAAAACTAATTTCTGTATTTTGCCGATGTTATTATGTTCAAAGATTGTGTTAGATTGAGTAGATTCGGCTTGCCTGTTTACGAACTTAAAATCAATCCTAATCTGATGACACCATTTCGTCTGACTGCGGAACCAATGCCATGGAAGGTATTATCAATTCATCATAGCGAGCCACATGGCTCTTATCGCTAAAAGACGAATAGTTTCCACATCAAAAGAGCTCCTTCATGTCTGACCCTAAGTGTTTTCAATGCCCGTCGAGCTAATGGGCACAAAGGAAGTTTTCTTGTTTATATGGATTTTTGTTAACTTTCTCGTTAATGGTGGACGAGAAAGGTGACATGTCATCCCACAATTGTACTTGAAAATGTTTATTAATAGTATCATCATTGATATGGCGTGTCTCTTTCACATCTTCTGAACGACAATTGAAACAAATGACGATGCTGTGACGCAGAACATTGATATCGGGATTATGACAACTAATATAATACAAGGGCTTCCGTGTTGCGAAAAAAAATCGCTTCATGAACATCGCGTCATGAACATGGCACTCTAGCTTTGTGGAAAGCTTCTTCCTTATTCTTCTCAGGGGCACAAAGCCTGATCATTAGATTACGCATTCCAGAACAGCAGCTCCCGCCAATAGCGATGGAATTCCCTCTTGAAGACCGTTCGCCACGAAGCCTCCCATGTGTGGCTGATTCGTTGATGCGCACCAGTTAGTTCGAATCCGTCACACTACTAAACAGACTGGCGCTGCTCAGTCGCCCGGCAGCCACCATTGTTGTTCGACGCACCATGCTCTGCCCTGTTTAAGCTCGTTTAGGCTCTGCCCGGTGTAATGAGCCACCGACTGCTGCCCTTGTGGCGTGCTGTAGTGCTGCAAGCCATGCGCGTTGAAACAAAAACATGCTTGGGCTGGGGGGCCGCGTCAAGAGGCTATCAAATGCTCTGCATAATTGAGCTGCGGGTTAATCTCACCATGAGGTACCGAGCATGTGTAGCCTCGCGTGAAAAGTTCTTAGAAATTCGTTAAGCCAATATTAGAGGTTAGGATTTATAGCGCAATTATACAGAAAACTTTGTTTATTCTGTGGGCGTCGTTAGTCTTATGGGCGTAGTATTACCTTAACCAATCAATATTTGTGGGCATCGTTAGTCTTATGGGCGTAGTTTTACCTTAACCAATCAATATCTGTGGGCATCGTTAGTCTTATGGGCGTAGTTTTACCTTAACCAATCAATATCTGTAGGCATCGTTAGTCTTATGGGCGTAGTTTTACCTTAACCAATCAATATCTGTGGGCATCGTTAGTCTTATGGGCGTAGTTGTACCTTAATCAACCAATATCTGAGGGGATCGTTAGTCTTATGGGCGTAGTTTATCCTTCGCCAATCAATATTCAATAAGTGGACACCATCACGAATCTACAGTGAACGTTCTTCCACCGCTGCTGGTAGGAATTTTTATCACTGGAAATGCTCTTTTTAATAAATTGTGCCTGAAATAATTTAATTCGGGAGTATTATGCAACGAAAGTGTAAATATTTTATGATTTGAATTATTTCTTCGATACGACAGTTCTATTTCACCCCATTATCCATGTCCTAGACCTTGCATGATCTTTTCCACCACTTACTTATAAGTGCATCTTCATGAGGAACATATAAAAGATATATTTGCCCCTACAACAAATAAATAGTACACAAACTAAATGATATTGTAAATCTTAGCGATTTCTTGATGCAGTGTATAGAGATTTTATTTCGTGCGGACGGGGCAGAGGTCGCCGGGCGGTGGAAGAGCGACGTGCAAATGCTCGGTCAGTGCGGATCAAGTCTTCGTGGTGGTTAATGGTTGCTCGTTGTCGGTCAGCTTTCGGTGGAGCGTGGATGAAGTGTCGTTGACTCATTCTCATTGCATTAATGAATAACCACATTAAACCTAATAAAATCACTCTCCTGATTATTATTCACTAGTTACATCCTAATGTACATCGAAGTGTAAAATATACGACATATTTAGTTAATAAAGTATGTTAACGCAGCAAAGTATCCGTGACATAGGATATGGGCTACGACTGTAGGTAGAGCGCATGGGAAATATGATTAACTGTGATGGGATAACTTTTCTATGTATTCAGCGGTACCTTCTTCTAGCTAGAATAGTGAGTACAAATTAAGTATACTCCATGATCGTATTTACCCACATTTTATCCATATTTTAATTGCTTAGGTGATCGTTTTTGTATTTCAGTAATACACTAAATCCTTCAGTTTAACTCAGTTACTGCATTTCAGAATATCCCTGATACTCTGAAATACAGCATAGATAGACCTGAGGGCTGCGTTGAAACAATACGAATGAAATTGAAGAAGTTAAATGCATGAAACGACCATTCAAAAATAAACTACAATAATGCTTTCATACTTTATGAACAATTTATCAAATGGTAACCTCACCGGGATTGGAGTAATTAACTAACAATTGGTAACCGCAGAGTGTAACAAATTTATGAGAAGTTTTCCTATTTATTCGTCGATTGATTGTCTCTAAACGTAAGTGCACTTCAATTGTTTTTTGAAAATACATTCATAAAACTGAATGGACCTGATTTGTTTATCTAATGTCCCCTTCAAGACCGAAGGTAACATTAGATGAAGAAGCGTCCAATATGATGAGTACTGTAAATTTTGTCCAATTCACCTATCATTTCACTTATTCAGACCACCATGTGCATGATTACCATCCCAAAGGCCATGCCTCCATTCACACTCTCAAATCTCATTGTTTAACTCTCCTAGTCCCAGCAATCTTGCCTAAATATCACAGTCTCTATGTAACAGTTCCACTACGAATCTCATTGTTCAACTCACCTCGTCCCAGCAATCTTGCCTGAATATCACAGTCTCTATGTAACAGTTCCACTACGAATCTCATTGTTCAACTCACCTCGCCCCAGCAATCTTGCCTAAATATCACAGTCTCTATGTAACAGTTCCACTACGAATCTCATTGTTCAACTCTCCTCGTCCCAGCAATCTTGCCTAAATATCGCAGTCTCTATGTAACAGTTCCACTACGAATCTCATTGTTCAACTCACCTCGTCCCAGCAATCTTGCCTAAATATCACAGTCTCTATGTAACAGTTCCA
>SDVV010023711.1:0-12708 GCA_016164225.1 Gammarus roeselii
TCTCGACCGCCCCGCGACCGATTTTCCTTTGCCCTACAGGCATTGCTGGGCTGGCCATGAAAAAAGGCAACAAAGATAACAGTAGGCAAAATATTTTTTTAGGACTGCCTACACAGGGGCTGCCAAGTGTAAAATAGGATGATCCCCATTTCATGTCCAGTGTAGATTAAACGGTCAAGCAGAGAAACTAGAACTTGACACGAGATCATCGATGAGCCCTATCACAGAAAATATGATCAGTGATATTAAAACGCACCAGAAAGCGATTCATTACGGCAACAATGCCATTAATTTCACAGGGCAAACAACGCTTGCGGTAAATGTAACAGGTACGGGCAAATTGCATACTTTTCTTGTTGTAAAAGATAACCAATCTCTTTTGTTCGGTCGTGATTTATGTGAAAAGTTTGATTTATCTATTAATATGCCCAAAGAACTGCCTTCTGTTAGAACGGTTACTAGATGCAATCTGTTCAAGAAGTACAGTGAGTTTTTATCTCCTAACTGCAAGAGCAACGTTAAATATACTGTCAAGATTAAGGTTAATAGTGACTGTAAACCAATGTTATATAGACCACGAAGCGTTCCGTTCAGATACAGAAATCTTGTAAAGGAAGAGCTAACGAATTTGGAGAGCGCTGGTATAATTGAAAGACTGGATCACTCTGATTGGGCTTGTCCCATTGTGGCAGTTTTAAAGCCCACTGGTAAAACACGACTGTGCGGCAACTACGTGTTAACTATCAATAAATTCACGAAAACTATATTGTATCCAATGCCTACTCTTGACTACGTGCTAGGGAACATTGGAGAGGCTAAAGTATTTTCGCATATTGATTTGCAAAACGCATACCTACAACTTCCGTTAGACGCTGAGTCCTAAAAATACAGTCATTATTACGTCAGAGGGACTTTTCCAGTAAAGTTACTTGTCGTTTGGCATATCTTCAGCCAGTGCAATATTCCAGTGCTTCATTTCGCATGTTCTTTCTAGCGTACCCAATACAATATGTTATATGGATGATGTATTAGTACTTACTAAAACGCAGGTAGAACACCTAGAGGTATTAGACAAGGAATTCACAGCCTTACAGGGCGCAGGTGTCAAAATAAATATCAGCAAGTCCTGTTATTTCACAAAAAGGTTTGAGTACTTAGGTCATGTGTTGTCGAACGAAGGGGCAAGACCCAACCCTCGGAAAATTCAAGCAATTTTAGAGGCCCCTTGCCCATCAAATGTTAAAGAAGTACAGAGTTTTGAAGGATTGTGTATTTATTACAGAAGATTTATTCCGAATTTCAGCAGTGCATTCGCACTAATGTACGCTTTACTAAAAAAACTAAATTCGTGTGGGAAAAATGTCATCAGTCATGTTTTGCGACCATAAAAAATCTTTTTAGAGGTACTAAAATATTAAAATAATTTGACCCAAATCTCGAAACAGCAATTGAGACTGATGCTAGCAACTACGGTACAGCTGCAGTTTTATTGCAAAAACACAACGAGGCTTTCATGCCTGTTCGATTTGCCTCAAAGATATTAACTAGAGCCCAAAAAAATTAGGATAGAATTGACAAAGAGGCATTAGCAGTCATGTTTGGAGCCGAGAGATTCCGTGAATACGTATTGGGAGGCAGATTTCAAATGGGGCGTGAAAACGCTATGCCAGTCAATTGCAGTGCAAGACTACAAAGAAGGAACTTGAGATTGCGTCAATATAATTACACAATCGTGCTTATTCCTGGCGAATCAAATTGCATTAGCGATTGTCTTTCACGTCTGCTGTTAGCAGAGTCAAACGATGACTTGGAACCCACTGAACTCGTATTGTTGTCGAGAGATTTGAAATATTTCAGTGTCTCAGCGAAGGACATTAGCGTGGAAACCCAAAAAGATCCACATCTATCACAAGTCAGGCATTACATTATGCATGGGTTCCCAACAACGGTAGAGAAGGTAATAAAACCATTACAGAAGGCTAAGGAGAATCTGTCACTGTTCAATAACTGTATTGTGTATGGTGGCAGGGTGGTGGTCCCACGACGCTACAAACACAAGGTCTTAGAACTGATGCATGTAAACCAATCCAGGCGTTTCGGTCATGAAAAAGATTGCTTGTTCGTTAGTATGGTATCCTAAGATAGATGAAGACATTGAGAACTTCATCCAAGTATGTAGCAAATGCGTGGGGAATGCCAGAATCCCTAAGCAGACTTCAAAGAGTGAATGGCCAAGACTTACAAACAAATGGTTGAGGTTACACATTGACCATTGGTTCTTTCAAGATAAAATACCTAGTCGTGGTTTGCGCACTGACCCGTTACATTGAGGTGAAGGTAGTGAAGTGTGTAAGTTCTGAAGTATCAATAGAGGTGTCAGATACAATATTCTATTGTAAGGGCTTACCTTGCTCCATAGTGTCAGACAATAGTAGCTCTTTCACATCGGAAGAATTCAAAAACTACTTAGCACAAAAGGCTATTGAGCATGTGAGGCCTGCACCTTATCACCCGAGCTCAAATGATCAAGCTGAATGCAGTGTTGGCATAATTAAAAGTTGCCAGAGGAAAGCCACCGGTTCTGTTAAAGAAAGGTTATGCCATGTGTTATTACATTATCGCAACACCCCACATTCCGTGACGGGTGTTGCTCCAGCTGTATCATTAAATGGTAGAGTGTATGTAACGGAAAAGGAGCTAATTAACCCTATATATGCCCGGAGAAATTCATAAAAACCCTGTAAATATTACTATGATCTTAGTAGGGGACAATGTACATGTGCTAAACTTGAGACAAGGCCCTAAATAGCTAGATGGCGTTGTTAAGGAAAAAAATTGTATTAATATGTATAAAATTGATATAACTAAACTAGATGTTATAAGTACTAGACATTTTGAACAGCTGTTACCAGGGAATACCCAACCTTGTGACGACGAGACTAAAGGAAACATTTATCTGGAAGAATGCTTGAGAGACAGTCTACGGAAAGAATCTGAGTCACGTGAACGAATGAGAGATGAGAATGCTAGTGGCAACGCATCTGTGAATGATTGGTATGAATGCGGTGATGAATCTAGACAGAGAATGACTGATACACCTGCAATACAAAATGAACCAATGCAGGAAATACCAAACAAAGACCAACCAAGACGTTCCGGCAGAGAGGTCGTCCAGTTGATCGATATATAGCTGGAAATAAATCTTACATAGAATGGTAAATATAAATGATGAAACTGACCATCATAGAGACCAATGTTCGGTTTTTATAAAACGGTTGTACGGTATAACTCTTCTTAGAAAGGAGGGATGTCATGTCCCCATACTTGGGCAATGGCAAGTAGACGCTCATCAATAACATTCCTATTACATGAGACAGGCGCTGGCTGGAAGGTCGGGTTGTATAGTCTGGCGAGATAATTTATGATATGAGAACCTATGAGCAGCAAACAAGCTGATCTGAAGCAAACGGAAATCATTTGAGCGCCTACAGCAATTACGATGACGCCCGGTACACGGAAAATAACGTCATAGGCCACGCTTGTGACGGAAGTGAAATGGATGGAGCATCATGGGATAGTCTGAGAGAGTCAGTGTTGACTCGACCCCGATACCGACTGGTTACTTGCCTGTGCTCGCTCCTCTAACACCTAACTTGAATTCCTATCTTCTCGACTTGTATAAATTGTATAGTTGCAAATAAATCAGATATATAATTCCACCCTTGTTCATCTAGAAGTCCTCAGCCTTCAATATCTCAAGATATAACAATTACAGAGACGCTTTTACGAGAGAATCTTGATAACATCCGTCGAACGTAGTTTTCGACCGATTTAGACCTTCGTGTCTTTTAACCTTACTCAAGAATCTCGAAACTTCCAAGTTCCTCAACTGTCCTTGAGTTTTTAGGAAAAAAAAATGGCCGCTTGGCGGCGCGTGGCGTCTTGCGCCCCTGTCGGTCTAAAGGTCTTCCAGGTACAGAGTGGCGCGCTAAGCCATCTGCCAGCTAAACCCCCTCCTCTCCTATATAAGCAAGGGTTGGGCTACCCCATCATTCATGAGGGCTAGCGAAGTTGCTTCCGTGAGAAGACGTTAGTGTGTAGTTAAGACAGCAGTGGAAAGAGGAGGCCCAATATGGCTCATACTCACTACAGAGAAATAACATTTTATCGAAAGAATCCATATAACAAAACTTATATTCTCTTCCACTCGTAAAAATGGACTCAAGCTCAACTTTGGCAAAAACAATATGCATCTTGTTTGGCTCGAACTCGAAAAGAAAAGCCGTTCCAATGAATTTCTCTATCAGGATAGGCAAATCTGACATTCATGTTGAAGATAAAGTTATAAGTCCGGGAGTATGGTTTGATCCCGATCTTTCCTTTATAGACCACGTAACTACTCTGTGTTCCAATCTGAATGGAACACTTTGTTCCTAAACTCCGCAACAACAAAAAATAATTGGATTTCAAATCAAGATTACTGATTGCCCACGCTTTAGTATTTTTTCACATTGACTCCTGTCCTTCAATTTGGGGGAAATGCACCAAAACTCAAAGAGAAAACTTGCCACGATGTATAGGCTTTGCGGCAAGAATAACATAGATGAGAACCACAGAAAACGAGATCACGAAAGTCCTCTTCTCGAAAAATTACAGTGGCTCAATATCGACAACAAACTGGGACTCCATGAGTCGATCAGAATTCATGAAGATTTTCTAGAACAACATTCACCTGGCAGCCAAAGGCACATATATTCTCGAGGTGAAAAGACAATCGATTCAAAAGAAATAATGATCCTCTGCACGTTGAACACAGGAAAACAGAAACTGCCTGTCGAGCTTTTTCGATCACTGGACCAGAATCCTGGAACAACCTCCCAACATGTCTCAGGAATTTTGAATCCAACTCCTTCAAGAATAGGCTTAATGAACATCTGTTGACAGATCAATTCAAAACGATAACTTTGCCCACAAACACAAGCTAAATGCATAATACCAGTAACCAGAAAATGCATTCTGTTCATGAGCATGTCCGAAGCCACCACCACCACCATAACTCTCAACATTGAGACACCATCTAATCGCTTTAACTCGGACGATACACATGTTTTCTATGTTGCTACCGATCACAATTGTCTTTGCCAATTACCATAAGTGTTAACTAGCATTTCTGTCTATTTTTATGTTTTAAATGTTTCAGTTGTTTAAGTATAATTAAAATACGAATTCAGTCTTTTCGAGGAACGATAGGCAGCTTTCTAACTTTGACAAAGGTTAACTCGATTTCAATATGATTCATTGAATTATTTTCAACAATTAGCGTACCATTTTTGATGACACAAACATTGCCTTATAAGCTAACATTTTGCTTCGTCTTCTATAACAGAAGTATATTCATCCGACTTGTGTACTCCAGCATTGTAGAAGTAGTAGTAGTAGTTTGATTTTGTTTTCCACTGGAGTCCCAACGCGAAGTTAATGCTGATTCCCCCGTAGAGCAATTGAGGAGTGGCAGAGTAGGTTTACCGTAGTTACAGAGTAGGTTCAATGAAGATACCGAATAGGTAATAGTAGATACCAAACAGGTTCAACGTAGATACTGAGTAGGTTTAACGAAGATTTAGAGTAGGTTTAACGTAGATTTAGCGTAGGTTAAACGTAGATTCAGAGTAGGTTTAACGTAGATTTAGAGAAGGTTTAATGAATGTACTGAGTAGGTATAACGTAGATTTGGGAGGACGAAGCAAAGATTTCAGGATTCACCTCGACCAGTTTCGACCAGTTTCGACGCGGCTCTCTCCTTCTGCGTCAGCATTGCGGTGGACTGTAATAAATAATTTCTCCACTCAAGCACTCCACATGTATACATTCCTCTGTGAATGGGTTTACAGCGTTGGGAGGGGGGAGCAGAGGTTTCAGGACTCAGAGGGGCCTAAAGAGGGGCCTCAAGAGGGCCCCACAGTTTCTCAAGAGGGTCTCAAGGGTGTCCCAAAGGGCCACAGAAGGGTCCAAGTGGGTCACCTCAAATCCTCCTGGTCTTCCGAGTCCCCCGGGTTCCCGAAACCCACGGAAGTCCCGCGGCTCCCACGAGTACTCCCCTTCCCTGGGTCACCTTGTGGCGACGCTTTTCCTCACCACAAGCGCCCTACTATTGCTGCCCAACTATACTGTACTGTGTTTCATCTACTAGAAATGTCTTACTATCGCCTCACTACAGTAATAACTAGATTTTATTCAATTCTTGCAGTCACGTGTAAATCAAACATCTCATGAGCCATTCTCATTTTACTTCATGTCTAAGTATGCTCATTATGTCCGTGTGTGCTCATCGAGCAACATCATGCTATGAATTCCGAGTTCTCACACACGCTACTCTTGTGTAGCGATGCATAGCACATGTGCTGGCGGCAGTCATAAAGTTAGGCCCAGCGTGTATTTCACAGTATCCGTTCGGGATCCTTTGTATGAGATCTCGTCCTTGTCACACTGTAATTGCCAATTAGCCGAAAACGATAAACTTCTACTACGTCCCTCTCCGATGTCACGTTCGCCCAGACCTCTCGATGCTGGCTCGTTGTTCATTTTCCAGAACCAATCGCCAAATGCGCAAACAACACCAACCGTCACATCCCATCAGTCCTCTCTGGTCATGCCGTGCCAGACTATTTTGTCACATATCCAGTATCGTTCTTTCAGCCAAGCCTTACTAACTCAATCAAAATAACATCATACTTTTACTCATAATTAAAAACTATCAATTCCCTTGGCTAAATTTAAAACAATATCAGTGTAATTATTTCCTAAGTCAAATTATTACTACTTCAAGGACTTAATTCCAAATAATAACGTGTTATTTACTGTGTACAGTTGCTACAACTTTCACTTATAGTAGGCTATACTTCTTTCACTCTAACTCTCTCACTCAGCTGTACTGCACCCAACTCGTAGCTCAGCTGTTAAACCCAGAGCATTCATATAAATGCTAAATTAAAAAGCGAGCTAAGTTATAATAGGTCGATGTTCTTATAAAACCTCAACAAATGTTTATAGTAATATATAGTTATTTTTCTGATTTAATTATTGTTGGAACATGTACTGTTCTGAACATTCATTCGCGCAGTCAACGCTCAATCTGAACTGTATTGTATCATACGTCTGACCGATTGCAGAGTAGGACAACATGCACTGCGGTGCCCTGCCACCATTACATGCCTGGCCTAGCTAGCTAGCTCGCACAGTCAGTCTCTCACCGGCAACGGAGCGTACAGGGTGCCAACGGCCCTGCAGGGGTCGCCCTCAACTCATTGGGCACCCCGGAACACTTCGTTTTTTTTACCGTCACTGATATGAAGCGCGTAATCCTCTACCGCTACAAACTCAACCGTCTCCACGATCATCCGTATCCGGAGTGACTTATTCCTTCAACTCTGCTTCACTCACCGTCCCCGAGTCATCTCGGGAGTTCCTCCATCGTCTACGACTGCTCGCCATGGAGCACCTAGCGCTCATCACAACTACAACAAGTGATCAATCCTCTGCCACATCTCAACTACCACACAGCTCTGGCCATCATCACAATTCGGAGCTGTAGGTCGGATTAATCAGATTCAGTGCGCCAACCGAGTCGTCGCGTTATTTGAGCTCTTCAGTGTAGCAAAGCAAGCCCTCACCATTCCGTGAGTCCCGGTATCGGGTGTTCCTGGTATTTCATGTAACCGCGGGATTTCCGTGCCGTGTGATCTAGGACGGGTCTATAAATAGTTCAACTGTACAAATCGCGACTAGATCAAGCCACGGCTGACAGTAGATTCATCATTAATTTCATTCATGTGTTTGTTATATTGACAACCGTAACATTATGTCACCAAATGTAACTCATTTTTAGGTGCAAATTCGCCCTGTGATTAATTCCTAGCGATCCTTACAATCAATGTTATTCATCCTTGTATAGTTGGCTACGTCGCCGTCTATGCTAGCACCGTCGTCAATCGTAATTTTGCATAACCTTACGTTTTCCTGTAATCTATGTAAAAATTTATCTCGCTATCACTCCCCTGTACCTCGTCGCATCTCTCTCTAGGATTGAAAATAGGCAAACACCCGCCATCGATCAAAATGGAGTCAAACAAGGAAACTACTCAATGCAATTCAATGTACTTATATAATTTCAATATCACGCGGTTCACGCGAAGTTTCGCTTGTTCCAGTTCTGTGGCCGATCAATTTATAACTGCCGTTCCATAAATTTGAAAGCTCAACGGTGAGTCAAGCGCTGAATCCGTGGCTAGAGATTGTGAGGACGGCAGGAGATCAATTCCAGCCGTTCATCAATTATTGTTATTTTTAATATTTTCATCATTCATTATTCAACGCACGATCCCAACCAACGTAAACCCCACAACCTTGTCTCAACCAACCTCGACGTATATAACATTAACAAATGCAAAATTAATCACTATGAAAAAAGGGCAGAGCAAAATAATAGAGCCCAAGAAAGAAGAAATACTAAAATAAAGTGTCAATTATAATATATAAAATTATTAATCATCCATCCACCCCAATTATTTTGTCAAAATATACATTTTCTGTATGCGCACAGATGATTCTATTGTAAATAATATTTCGCTCCATGTAATCCGAACCGGCGGCCCCTAGAGATGAGCTGTGACTAATTCAAATTAAATTTTCGAGAAACGATAGGTAGCTTCCAGCTTTGACAGAGGCCAACTTGATGAGCATATAATTTATTGAATCATTTCCACCATTAACCATACCATTTTTGAAGATACAATCACTGTCATATAAGCTAATATTGTGCTTCATCTTCTAAAACATAAGTATATTAAATCAATTTCTGTACTCCAGTATCGAATTATTCTGAGTGTCTATCATTTGATCATTTCCTAGCGGTCATGAAGTGTATATATTCAGTGCTATGTAGTTATATATTTTATGAATAACTCATGTCGTCTATTCACCACTATCATTCATACAATGTTTTACACCCATCTTTACAATATGTTAGCGCATTTCATGAAATATGTATATACAGTGTTATGTATATATTTTTTGTATAATTTATTTCATCTATTCAACTCTTTATTATTCTTATTTTACCTTATCTTTGCAATATGTTAGCGCATTTCAATTTCCCAACACCATGTTCTCATATTTTGTTAGCCCCATGTGTTGGCGGTTTTCCCAAGCCTATGTATTTCTTAATTTTCCCAACCCCATGTATTCGTGATCGCCCCACCCCATGTATTTCGTGCCAGGCATTCCTGATTCTTACCTCAGATAAGACATTGGCTGTTGATCATTGATTATAATATTATAATTTATAATCTGTAGCATAAAATCCGAACCGTCGGCAAATTCAAATTGAATTTTCGTTTACGGTAATTCAATAGTGTTTATAGCAATAAAGCTATATGTGTAATACATAAAAAATTGAAAACCCACTGCCAGATGATGGAAATAAATGATTCAATAATAATAAGAGCCATATGGTTTTGCATAGAAAATACCATCATGCAGCGCAAGCTGGCCGAAGCCAGAAGAGCACAGAAGTTGAATGGATCGGCTGCATCTTAAACTGGGTGTTCCCAAAGATGCGCTTGTCGTGTAAGGGAATGATAACACATTTGTATAAATGGTGGTAATGACTGTTCTTATTGGTGAATACAAGAATTGTCGGCAACAGCGAAAAGCTAGGTTTTAGCGGCAAACGTATATGAGGGCCCTGAACTTGATACAGATACAGACACTAGGCCGCATCCCCCAGAAAGGGGGTGGCCGACGGCAAGGCGCACCTCACACCCTAATACGCTCTCACTCACACAACTTAGCCCTTTAGTGCTAAAGGGTCCGGCTGGTAACCCCTCAACATACACTCAGGGTCACGAGTGCAGTCCGAGGATCTGTCGTCAGCAGCAGGGCTCGACAGTTTTCACTTGTTTACCCCCGCCGCGTCATAATGGCCGCCCCCCCCCCACTACCATCCCGACACCGGGGTGCCAAGGGCGGGAAAGCACAACAGAGCAGCCTCAAAATCAACCATTCACAACCATTCTCAGCTCACGCCTGTCCATTGCACGCTCTCTCGCCACCTCCACATTCAAGTCTCTCCTTCCCAACGCCTGCTTCAGACCATCCATCCACCCAAACTTCGGTCTACCTCTAGGCCTGCGACCACCCGCCTCAGCATTCATCAGCCTTTTCACCAAATCTCCCTCCATCCATCCTCGCCATGTGCCCGAACTATCTCAGAACACGCGAATCCACTCTGTCCTCCAATTTCTTCACCATCCCTGTTCTGTTTTGAACCACATCGTTGGTGATCCGGTCTCTCAGCGTTACTCCAGCCAAGCTACTAAAAACATTTCATCTCTAAAACATTCAACCTTCTTCTCTCCTCTGCTCTCACCCCCCAAGCCTCAGCTCCGTAGAGCACAGTTGGGACAACAACACCCTCATACAGCCCTCTCTTTGCTTCCATCCCCAACGTTCTACAGCTCATTACACTCTTTAGTGCAACCAACACTTTACATCCCTCCTTCACTCGCGCCTTCACTTCAGTTTCCACTAGTTTGGTTATCTCCACATGGGAGCCCAGATACTTAAAACACTGAACTTTCTCCATTAGCTCTCCATTTATGGTGACACTAATTTTGCTCGCATCGACAGTCCTCGAGCATCTCATTACTTTACTCTTACCGACGTTCACTCGAAGCTTCCTTCTCTCACACACTACCAAACTCAGACACTAGCCTACATAGCTTCTCCTCCGAATCTGCATCCAGGGCCGTATCCTCAGCAAATAGCAACTGGCTCAACTGCCAACTCCGCCCATTCGCTTCCAACGGATCCAAGCCACGACCCAGTACACTCGCGTTCACCTCCCTGACCACTCTATCCATATAGAGGTTGAACAGCCAGGGAGACATCAAGCAGCCTTGTCTCAATCCCCCTTTCACTGTGAACCAATCACTTACCTCGCTTCCTACTCTGACACATGCTCGGCTGTCAGCATAGAAACTCTGCACCACTTTCAAAAGATGTCCCCCCACTCCATACAAACGCAACACCCTCCATAGCGCTTCCCTGTCAATTTTGTTGTATGCCTTCTCCAGATCCATGAAGGCACAGAACACATTCTTTCCTTTGGCAAGGTACTTCCCACATACCTGTCTCACTGCAAATATCTGATCGGTACACCCTCTACCACACCTAAAGCCACACTGTTCCTCTCCAATTGCGCAGTCCGTACAGTCTCTAATTCTTTTGATCAGCACTCTCCCGTACAACTTACCAACCACACATAACAGACTGATTCGTTTTCATATCCTCTGCCCTTATATAGCAGAACAATGCAGGCACTACGCCACTCACTCGGTACCACGCCTGCTACAAAACACAAGTTCAGTAACCTCACCAACCATTCGACAATCGTTACTCCACCCTTCTTCAGGCACTCGGTCGCAACGCCATCCAAACCAGGGGCTTTCCCTGCTTTCATCACGTCCACCGCCTCCTGCACCTCTTCCCTGGTAATGTCCCCAACAAGTCTTTCTCTCAAAACTGG
Source organism: Gammarus roeselii (assembly GCA_016164225.1). Lineage (NCBI taxonomy): Eukaryota > Metazoa > Arthropoda > Malacostraca > Amphipoda > Gammaridae > Gammarus > Gammarus roeselii. Next base: position 11,585 of record SDVV010023711.1, read on the forward strand.
CATCCGAGCACCACCACCCACAGCAACAATGTCAGCCTCTCTGTCATCCTCGACATTCAACAACTATCAAAATACTCGGCCCACCTCTTCCGTACATCACCACTTTCCATCAAAAACTGGCCGTTTTCATCTTTCACCACTTCCTTCTTTCCGTTCTTTCCCTTTCTCACCCTCTTCACCTCTTGCCAGAACATCTTTTTATTCTCCTCAAAATTCTGGCACAACAGTCTGTCCCACCTGGCATCAGCGTCCCTTTTGGCTCTCCTCACCACCCGCTTCACCTCGTTTCTCCTCTCTTTGTAGCTTTCATTAGCCACCTCCAACTTCACCTGCAACCATTCCTCAAACGCTTTTTTTTTTCCGAACCACCGCCAGTTTGACCTCATTCCACCACTCGCAGCCTTTCCTCCTGCACCCTCCCACACGGCGCGCATCACACACCTTCTTCGCACATCGCAGCAAGGCATCCCTTAACGTCTCCCATTCTTCCTCCCCATCTCTCAGGTCCTCTCCTCTCACGTTGTCATATTCTTCTTTCAACGCCTGCTGGAACTCCTCAGCTCTACTTTTCACATTCAGTCCACTCACTTTCACTACCTCTCTCATTCCTCCCACTCGTTTGTTGCCCTTCCACTTCTGCTCCAATCTTAATCTACCTTGACCAGCAGATGGTCAGACACTCCTCCACCCTCCCCTCTCAACACCCGCACATCTAACAGCCTCCCCACCACTCTCCTCGATATCAGCACAAAATCCATCAGTGCTCTCTCCACCATTGCACCATGGGCCATCCTTACCCATGTGTACTTGTGAATATCTCGCTTCTTGAACAAACTGTTCCCGACCATCAACTCCTGCTCCATACACAGACCCATCAGGTTTCCTCCACTGTCATTTCTACCGGGAACGCCATACCTTCCTATCACATTTTCCACCATTTCATCTCCAACTCTCGCATTAAGGTCACCCAGTACAACTACATTGAAATGACCTCCAAAACTAACTCTCAATACACTCACTCAAGTCAGTCCAGAATTGCTCTCTCTCCTCTTCACTTCGCTCGCTGCCAGGTCCGTAAGCACTCACAAATGCCCATCTTTTTACGCCTAACTTAATTTTCACGC
>SDVV010023712.1:0-12708 GCA_016164225.1 Gammarus roeselii
TTTATGTTTGCATATATTTATATATGGGTTTTAAAATTTCGAAAACTTTTTATATAGGCTACGGAATGGGCTGAAAATTAAACACTTAGTAACCGCTTTACTCGGTGTTTTGCAAACAACTTAACAGAAATCAAGATGTTTTGTCAACATATTCACCCTCTTCAATGTGGCTACCTTCATTCTGGATTAGTCGCCAAAATCGCTCTCGTGAAATGAGAAAAGGAACCATTTTGCATGAAGATGTCTCTTCAATATTTATTCCGAATAATTGAGATTAGGGTTGATCTTGTCGCGTCTCAAGGTAATGTTCAGCATTTACGTTTTTTTTTAAAAAGTCCAGACCGCCTTCAAAGCCCAGTCCGTCACACGATTAGTATGTAGACTGAAGTCTCGCTTCCAGAAAGGGTTAGTTGCGACCAATGGCGACAGCTCTGAATGGCTATTCCTCCTTCCATGTAAAACTGGGCCTCGTTTGAGAATCCTAGTTTGAGAATGCTTGTTCCAATCGGTGTGTGCCTATTCAAGACGCTGCAATGCCTCTGTGGCAAATTTTTGACACCTCTCCCTAACTTGATCCGAAATATTCTGCACAAATTGAACTTTGTAATGATTCTCATGGACAATACGCCAGATTGCGGCCCGTGATGAAGCTAAGGCCTTTGGATGATCGGCGGACCGATGTTTTGGGTTCTTGTGGAAATGATCCACGGCGCATTCAACATTTGCATCAGTTTTTCGTTGAAGGCTCCTTCTTTAACACGTTTTGATCGTTGTCCTTCATCATCAGGACTCTATGCTATTTCAAAATCATCTTGTCACTTGGTGGGGCGAAATTCCTTTCAATACTTGCTCTCACTCTCCACTTTACGATGAACAAACTTCCTATTTCTTCGTAGAAACAGGCTATCTTCCTGTTTCTTTGTTGAGGTAGGCTATCTTCCTGCTTCTTCGTAGAGGTAGGCTATCTTCCTGTTTCTTCGTAAAAGTAGGCTATCTTTCTGCTTCTTCGTAGAGGCAGGCTATCTGTTTCTTCATAGAGGCAGGCTATCTTCCTGTTTCTTCGTAAAGGTAGGCTATCTCTCTGCTTTTTCGTAGAGGCAGGCTATCTGTTTCTTCGTAGAGGCAGGCTATTTTCCGGTTTCTTCGTAGAGGTTGGCTATCTTTCTGCTTCTTCGTAGAGGCAGGCTATCTTCCTGTTTCTTTGTCGAGGCAGGCTATTTTCCTGTTTCTACGTAGATTGAGGCTATCTTCCTGCTTCTTTGTATAGGTATGCTATTGTCCTGCTTATTCGTAGAGCAAGGTGATCTTCCTGCTTCTTCGTAGAGGCAGGCTATCTTTCTGTTCCTTCGCAGAGGCCGGCTATCTTACTGTTTCTTCGTAGAAGCAGGCCATCTTCCTGCTTCTTCATAGAGGCAGGCTATTTTCCTGCTTATTCGTAGAAGCAGGCTATCTTCCTGCTTCTTCGTAGAGGTATGCTATTTCCCTGCTTATTCGTAGAGGTAGGCTATCTTCCTGTTTTCTTGTCGGGGCAGGCTATCTTCCTGCTTATTCATAGAGGCAGGCTATCTTCCTGCTTCTTCGTAGAGGCAGGCTATCTTCCTGCTTTTTCGTAGAGGCAGGCTATCTTCCTGCTACTTTGTAGAGGAATGCTATTTTCCTGCTTATTCGTAGAGGTAGGCGATCTTTCTGCTTCTTCGTAGATATTTATTATTTTTTATTTGCGTCCATGTTCCACCGGAGTCCCAACGCGAAGTTAATGCAGACTGCCCAGTAGGGCGGTCTGCTTCTTCGTAGAGGCAGGTTATTTTCCTGTTTCTTTGTAGAGGCAGGCTATATTCCTGCTTCTTCGTAGAGGTAGGCGATCTTCCTGTTTCTTCGTAGAGGCAGGCCATCTTCCTGCTTCTGCGTAGAGGTAGGCTACCATCGTGCGCTCGGGAATGCTGACGGGAGGTGCCATTTAAGATTCAATATTTTGAAAAAAAATCAAACATTCGGTAAGGAATTAGTTGATAATTATAACTCTGGGTAGTAGGCCGAGACACCTTGTATAACATTTTTAATCACAGCCAGGGATCACATATGTTCCTACATGATCTCTGGTTACGGCCAAGGATCACATATGTTCTTACACGGGGCTTGTGCCATTAAGACCTTTCTTGTTGCGGGCTGTGGCTCCTGAGGGAGACAATAATAGTGACATTAAGACCTTTCTTGTTGCGGGAGACAATAATAGCGACACCAAGACCTATCTTGTTGCGGCCGTCGTTCTTGAGAGCGATATTAGGAGCGACATCAAAAATTCTTCCGAGCACACACTGAGCACGTCACACTGCACTTTGTCCACGCTCAGTTTTGAGCACACACTGAGCACATCACACTGCACTTTGTCCACGCGCAGTTCCGAGCAAACACTGAGCACGTCACACTGCACTTTGTCCCCGCTCAGTTCCGAGTACACACTGAGCACGTCACACTGCACTTTGTCCTCGCTCAGTTCCGAGTACACACTGAGCACGTCACACTGCACTTTGTCCTCGCTCAGTTCCGTATTAATTGTTCCCACACTCGGTGAATTACACTGAGGCCTAAGCAATAAACCCTATTGAAAACGAACTTCCTGCAGGTCGCCCTGTGTTCTGCACGTTATGTTTTCTGCACGCCCTGTGTTCTACACGCCCTGTGTTCTACATCCCCCGCGTTCCACACCCTTCTGTTTTTTTTACACGCCCCGTTTTCTACAAACCTCGTGATCTACCTGCCTCGTCTTCTACTCCCCCGTGTTTTAAACGCCCCTGTCTTACACGCCCCGTGTTTTACACGCCCCATGTTCAACACCCCCCGTCTTCTACACACTTTGTGTTTAACACGCCCGTATTCCACACGCTTCGAGTTCTGCACGCCCGTATTCTCCACGCCCCGTGTTCTGCACGCCCGTGTTCTGCACGCCCCGTGTTCTGCACGCCCCGTGTTCTGCACGCCCCGTGTTCTGCACGCCTCTTGTTCCACTCAACCCCTGTTCTACATGCTCCGTGTTCCACACGCACCGTGTTCCACACGCTCCGTGTTCCACACGCCCCATGTTCCACACGCCCCATGTTCCACACGCCCCATGTTCCACACGCCCCGTGATCCCCACGCCCCGTGATCCAAACGCCCGTGATCCAAATGTCCGTAATCCACACATCCGTGATCCACATGCCCGTGATCCACACGCCCCGTGATCTACACGCCTCGTGATCCACACGCCCCGTGTTCCACACGCTCGTGTTCCACACGCCCCATGTTCCACACGCCCCGTGTTCCACACGCCCCGTGTTCCACCCGCCCCGTGTTCCACACGCCCGTGTTCCACTCGCCCAGTGTTCCTCACGCCTCGAGCTCCTCACGCCCCGTGTTCCAAGCGCCCTGTGTTCCACACGCCCTGTGTTCCACACGCCCTGCGATCCACACGCCCCGTGATCCACATGCTCCGTGTTCCACACGTCCCGTGTTCCACATGTCCCGTGTTCCACATGCTCCGTGTTCCACACGTCCCGTGTTCCACACACCCCGTATTCCACTTGCCCCGTGTTCCACAAGCCCGTGTTCCACAAGTCGCGTGTTCCACAAGCCGCGTGTTCTACAAGCCGCGTGTTATACAAGCCCCGTGTTCCACAAGCCCCATGTTCCACAAGCCCCATGTTCCACAAGCCCCGTGTCCCGCAAGCCCTGTGTTCCACAAGCCCTGTGTTCCTCAAGCCCTGTGTTCCATATGCCCTGTGTTCTTCATGCCCTGTGTTCTTCATTCCCTGTGTTCTTCATGCCCTGTGATCTTCACACACAGTGCTGAATACATTGTATTAGATTAGATTAAGGAAAACAAACGAGCACGAGTGCTCATGTCGAGCGTTTCCTTTGAAATAAGTGAAAGAAGAGTGGGGGATAGTCAACGAGGCTTTAGAAATTCACGCACACATACAGGAAAAGAAGGTTGTAAGGATAGAAAGGAGAGAAACCACAACTACCATCACCACCATACTAGTCACTACCCTACTACTACCCGAGTCATTTCAGCCCCGGAGAAGAAAGGGTTGAGGGTCAGGGCGACAATTCAGGAACGGGGCGAACAAGATGGGAAGTGATGAATTCTGGTTTCAGGAGGTTGCATCGCAGATGGTCGACCAGAGACGGCCACTCCAATGCGCTCAGCGGACTCATACGTTTCCTCGAGCGCATTTTTGTCGGCTTGCCACAGAGGTTGGGTCAGACTGACTTCAACTAGGTATTGAATCTACTTTCAAAGAAGCATATGGAAATTCAATTTCGACATATATGTGCACATTTAGGAGAGCAACACACCTAGTTGCCTGGGTAGTGGTCTTCCCCCGTGTTCTCAGAAGATTAAGTCTTCTGCGCGCAAGTGGTTCCTTGAAGACTGTCGCACCTCAAGGTGAGACGTCAGAGTGACCTCTCCTAAGGATAGACCTGCCCTTGGCTGATCTAGGTCAAAATTTCATAAAATGTCGTGAAATTTTGATAAGCGCAAGTGTAGGATAACTCCACGCCCAGTTTCCTGAGCGTGGTTCTCCTTAGTGTTCAGTAGAGTAAGTCTCTGAATACGTGTGATTGGTCCTACAAGAGCATTTAAAATTTCATGCGAGATGTCAGAAGGACATCTCCTTATAAATAAAAGTTGTTCGTGGCAACTCCTGAGTTAAGTCAAATTACATTTTTAAATTTGACGAATAGTTATCGCGGAGTTTAGTAGAAAAAAGCAAAATGTCAGTATTTACATTTTGACGTTTTAGACGACAGTCAAGAGAAAGCAAATGAGATGCAAGAGGGGCATCTCCAAGATATTCTAAGGTGAGATGCCAGAGGGCATCTCTAAGATATTTCAAGGTGAGATGCCAGAGGGGCATCTCCAGGATTTTTGCTCTGTGGGAAAGAACTTAGCAGTTATTTCTCTCTGTTCTCTGCTGCAGTAGGTCTCGCCCGAATCTGTACTACAGGAGAGAAGACGGTTAGTCATCCATATTGTACAGAGAATAGATTTCAAGGTGCGATGCCGGAGGGGCATCTCCAAGATATTTCAAGGTGAGATGCCAAAGGGGCATCTCCTATATATTTCATCGGTGAGAAAGAGGTTAGCAGTTATGTCCCTTTGGCTCCTTGCTGCTCAAGGTCTCGCACGAATCTGTACTACAGGAGAGAAGACGGTTAGTCATCCACATTGTTCAAGGAACAGATTTCGAGGTGAGATGCCGGAGGGGCATCTCCAAGATATTTCAAGGTGACATGTCAGAGGGGTATTTTCAAGATATTTCAAGGTGAGATGTCAGAAGGGTATCTCCAAGATATTTGCTTCGTTGGAAAAAGGTTAGCAATAATTATGCCTCTCTTCTCCCTGCTGCACTAGGTCTTGCCCAAATTTGTGCTACAGGAGAGAAGAGAAGACGGCTAGTCATCCCCATATTCAGGGAATAGATTTCAAGGTGAGATGCCGATGGGGCATCTCAGAGATATTTCAAGGTGAGATGCCAGAGGGGCATCTCCTAGATATTTCAAAGTGAGATGCCAGAGGGGTATGTCCAAAATATTTCAAGGTGAGATGCCAGAGGGGCATCTCCAAGCTAACATGCCTGAGGGTTTTTATATCTTTCAAGTGACATGCCAGACATACGTCTCCAAGAGATATGACCAGCGCTGCTATTCTGTATTACAAGGAAAACTGCTTTGATATTGTTGTTTATTGTCAGTCTTTTTCTTTTTCCCTCCTGACCGTAAGGGAAGAAGAGAAGAAAAAGAGAGTAGCATCGTGTCGACAGTGTCCTTCTATAGGAGGGTACTCACTGATTCAACAGATGGATGCTATTCCCATTTCTCTCCTTGCCTTTCTCTCCCACAGGGAGGGTAGAAAAGTAAGAAGAAAAATACCATGGTGTCGACAAGGTCCCTCCGTATGAAGATACTCATTGCCTCAACAATGGATGATACCTGTTATCTGTCTTTCCCCATTTTCTCCTCTTTTTTTTTTCTCCGCATGGAGGGTAGAAAAGTGAAAGAGAAATAGCTTTGTGTCATCAAGGTCCCTCCGTAGGAAGATACTTATTGCCTTAACAATAGATTATATCTGTCGAATCTACGTCGTACCAGTAGAGTTGAGCAAAGTCCTCGTCCTGGTGCGGGTTCGATTTTCGCATATCATGAGGTGTGGGGCTGAGTCGACGGCAGACTTTACCCACCTAGTTCTCAATTTTGGCTATCTCTCCCCATTTTTCTCCTTTCTTTCCTCTCCCACAGGAAGGGTAGAAATGTAAAAAGAAAATGCCTTTATGCCGGTAAGATTCCTCCAGCAATGGATGATACCCATCGAATCTAGGCCGTATCACAGAGATGAGCAGGAGCTCTCCTCTTTGTTCAAGTTCGATTTTCGTATATCATGGGGTGTGGTGGTGAATGCTGGCACCGTACCACATAAGAATAATGAAAATAAAGAGTAAAACTATATGGTATCCCTCCAAGTCTTCACCGCCGCATCGAGTTGAGCAAGCTCTCCTCTTAGGCGATGTCGATTTTTAGAATACCATAGTCCCTGCATCTGCCTGTCCTGTTGGGACAGCAGATGGCCTCGTAGGCTAGCGGGATGGGTGATTGCGAGTACAGTTACTGGCTCACACCCACTACCGGTGTCCCTGGCGTGGGCTTAGGGATATATGCCAGTCGCCGTAACACCTCTCACCCGGCGAATTCCTGTAGGAATGATCGTTACCGAGATATTATCAGTCTATCTGTATTTGCAATGCAATATTATCAGTCTGCCTGTATTTGCAATGTTGATGGTAGAAAGCGTTCCGTTCCGATATGGAGTTTTTCAGTCGCTTGAGTTGGTCAGCAATAGCAATCATAACATTGTTACTGATAATGAAATTATGAGTAATAAATAACAGCTACTTCTACGAGCGACATGCTATTATTGTTACTAATAGTGAATTTATTAGTACTAATAGCTTGAATTGTGAAGAGAACCGTGTCATGCTCCTTCCCTATTTCCCTATAATTATAGTCTCGACAGCTCCTGGGAAAGTCCTGTCGTTTTCAGGTTAACCGAGTCACGTAGCCTAGTGCTTGTCATGCGCGTTTTTGAACGCATTCACGAATTCCGAGCCACTACCGTGGCTGGTAAGTTGTTCCAAACCCGTGAGATTGCGATCGGAAAAAAGTGTTGCGCTATAGTCGTAGCAAAACGTCTTTCCACAAGTTTCGCCCCGTCGATTCGGGTACGGATGTTGTGGCCCCTGTCGAAGAGCCGACAGGGCTCACGTTGTTGAATCCCTTCAGGTATTTGAATGTTTCAATGAGCTGGCCCTTAGCCTACGTTGCTCGAGGGTGATGAGGCCAAGCTCTTTAGGCCTATCCTCGTAGCTGTGGTGGCGTAGTTGCGGGATGAGCTTAGTAGCACGACGCTGGATTCGTTCCAGTTTGGCCATGTCCCCCCTCATGCGTGGAGACCAGAATTGGACTGCATGTTCGAGGTGAAACGGAGGAGGGACGTGTACAACGGCAATACAATGTCCTTTGTTTTGCATAGGAAGTTACATGAGATGAAGCCAAGGTTACGATTAGCTATCTTTTAACTTTCTTTGACCTGCTCCCCATTTTAAATCTTTCGAGATTTGAACGCCCAAATCTCTCGGCTGGTCAACAATTGCATGGGGTGTCGAACTGCCAAATTCAATTGCATGGGGTGTCGAAGTTGGCAGTTTGACACCCCATGTGCATAACTGTACATTTTGCAACATCTGCCACGCTTCCAACCACTGGACAAGTTTTGCGAGAACTTGTTGAATCTGAATTCTGTTTCCCTCCATGCTGCATGGCAGAGCTTCGTGTCGTCAGCAAATTTCAATACATTCAACAGAAACCCTGCATCCATGTCGTTTACATAGATGAGGAAGAGGATAGGACCCAGAACACTGCTCTGGGGCGCCCCAGAGGTAACAGGGGCCCACTCGAACAAAGCCCTTGCCGATGCCGACTCTTTGCTTGCGTCCTGTTAGCCAGGCGTGCAGCCAGTGAAGTACGTTGCTACCAATGCTGAGCTAAGAGACTTTGTGTACAAGTCTCCTGTGCGGCCCTTTGTAGAAGGCTTTTTTGGAAGACTAGGTAGATGACATCCACTGCCTTGCGGCGGTCGTACACGTTGATCACCTCATTGAAAAAGTCCAGCAGATTCGTCAGACAACTCCTCTTTCGGCGGAAGCCGTATTGAGTGTCATTTCGTTGTCTTCAGGCCATTGTGTCGTTGTCTCCAGGCAATGGTATCAATCGCTCGATGGTCTTGCACACGATCGACCTCAAGCTGATCGGTCGATAGTTGCTGGGCGATTGTCGGTCATCTTTCTTGAAGATTGTCGTAACGTTAGCAGCTCTCCAGTCTTCGGGGACCTCGCCACTCGTCATCGATAAGTTGAAGATGTGGGTTAGGGAATCCGCCAATTGTTCTCGAGTTTCCTTAAGAACTCTTGGGTGGTGTCCATCGCGACCGATCGATTTGTAACTGGCCAGTCCCTCAAGTTGTTTGAAAACTTCCTCTCATGTGAATGCAATGTCGTTGAGGCTGACTTCCCCAGCGTAAACAGTATCTTGTTCGTATCCGGGGCCCCCAACTGTAAACACTGAACAGAAAAAGTTATTGAGGACACTGGTCATGTCTTCAGGTGACGGTCTGAGGGCATCACCTTCATCCATTAGCAAACCAACTGAGTCCATACATAGCGATTCTACGCTCGTTGACGTAGCGATAGAAATCCTTTTGGTTCTCTTTGGCGTTATCCGCATTGTTTGTTCTCGTTCGTGCGCTTAGAAGATCGGGCAAGTCTAGTGGCTGTCCTACACGCCAGGCGATGCAGTTCTGCCGCCTCTGCGATGTTATCCCTCAGTCGTTGCGCATTTAGTTGATCGCGATGATTCAAGTCTCTTGCAACTTCGACGTTCCACCTAGAGGGACTGATCCTTTGAGCGGGATCAATCGTCCTCAAGAGTGTACATTGGTCGCTTGCCTCACGAATTCTCTCATTATGGATGCGGCAGCAAGCGTCCACGGTACCTTCTCCGAGTTGTTCGATTAAGTTAAGCGCACGTTGTTGTTCTCTCATCCATTGGAAGTCTGCTCGCGCAAAATTGTAGTGGCGTATAGCTCCCTGGGGAGCTGGACGGGGCACTTTGATGACGAATTCCACCGCGTTGTGGTTAGCGCATCCCAGTTTGTGGCCAACTAGGATGTTGCCGAACCAGTTCTCCTCACTTGACATGACTAGGTCCAGTATGTTGTTCCTCCGGGTTGGTTCACGAGCATACTGGGTTATGCCATCATCGGCGATATACTCCGTTAGTTTATTGCCTGGGGCCTGTGGAATTAGGCTCACCCAGTCAATAAAAAGGAGATTGAAGCCGCCGAAGATGATAGTCTCGTGATTATTTGAAACTATTTCTATCCGATTTTCACAGAGCTGGGCATCTTGTTCCGCAAGGTTGTGACTGTTGCGTTACACCAATGCCGGCTCCAGTGTCGCATGGGCCCCTTTGATTTCTGCGTTGAGTATTTCGCAAGAAACTGTGGCGAGCGTTACTCTAAGAAATGGATGCAGTATCTCCTTTATGTACAACACGGACCCACCCCCTCGTTCACTAAGGGTGGGTTTGTCCACGCTGAACATTTTGTAGCCTGGTAGCATTATCTCTGCTGCCAGGTTTCTGCTCTGGAGATCGAGCCATGTTTCGTTTATGCCAATGACATCAACTGAGTACAGGGTCGCCAGTCCCCATTCCCTTCAGTTCGTCGAACTTAGGGGCATAGGACTGCGAGTTAGAGAAGAAGATCTTAAGACGGTGCGCGTCTCTGTTTTCGACTTCTTCATCATTGGGGGCGGGGGGAGTCTCGACCTGGCGGCTGTGGACCAGATCCTTGGCCATCCCTAGAATTGTCTTCTTTTGAGCCCTGTAACGCATCTATCCTGCCCGCAGCTTCTTCCTCCTGGAGCGACCAATTGGTCATCGCTCCCGTCGGGAAATTTGCTGCGGACACAGGGCCCTCTAGGTAGAGTTCCCTGCGGCTAGAATTTGTCCGTTTAAAGCACGCTGGACCCCTAACTTTTGGGCATAGTATTTCTTAGCGCTTAAGTTGAGTAGTCAGCCAAGTCGGGCATTTCCTACATCATTCAGGTGTAGGCCGTCTCTTAGGAAAGGATCGGGTCTCTCCCGAAAGTCATCAAACAAGTTGATGAAGGATACTCCACTTGACTTGCAAATGGTCTCGAGGGCTCAATTTGTATAGGTTAACCTGATTTACAGCTCGTCATCATCATTCATTTGCGGTAAGATGGATGTGATGGCCACTCTATCAGTTTTTTCCTTGAGCTTAGAAATCAGCTGCCTATACTTGGCTTACAGATCTTCCAACCTTTTCCTTTTAAGATCATTGGTGCCTACATGGCAGATTATGAGTGTCTCCCGGCGGGAAATTTCAACCTCTGCAAGGGCACCTCTGATCTTCGCAATCGTGGCACCGGGCTTGCAAATAACCTGCCTCTTAATCTTACACCTATGAGCAAATTCAACCGCCTGGTGTTGGACGATAGTCACCAAGAACAAGTGTCTCAATTTTGCCGTTCAGGTCGGTGAACTTCTCAAAGGTGTTTCTCGTTGGCATCACAAACGCGGGCCGGTTCACGAAGAGGAACCGGTTCTGGACCTGCTGAAATCCCTCCGAATATACGCCGCCTCGTCGAGGTTGGGTGCGGTTTTGATCCGCGGATGTCTTGGTCCAAGGAATTGGCTTAATCCGGGTTTTTAGTTTCCGGGCAGCCGATGACCTCTTGGCCTGACGGGAAGAAGCAAACCCGGGTTTGAGTATAGGGTTGGAAGAGAGTTGCGAGCTCACATCCAGCGCCTGTAGCCCTGATATGGGTTTAGGGGTGGATGCGTGCTGGACTCTTACCCAGGACGTCACGGTAGGAAGTCAGAGCAGAACCTCCAAGACTCCTCGCGATCGAACTGGTTCCCCCCGGTCAATCCTCTCCCGGGATGCCTCTCCATCCATCTGTAAAGCATGGACCACCAACTCATTAACTTTTACTAGCTGCCTCGTCTGCTCCACCAGGCCCTTACTAGCCTTCTCCAAATTAGAACGTAAGTTTCTACTGAGGTCTGCAGCGAAACTCTCTAGATTACGCTCACTTACAAGGTCCTCTTGGACTTTACGTACCTCGGCTCTCACCTCCGCTACAGACTCACAAGCCCTGCAGATCTCCTCTCTCATCTTCACATATTCACTGGCAGCAGTGCGCAGCTGCTCCTTCAGAACAAAGGCCTTCCTCGCAAGGATCCCGTCGTCTTCGTCGTCGTCGTCTATCCACCGCAGGCCCTGAATGGTCATCAGAACCCGGTCGAGGCTGTCATGCAGCTCGCAGAACCGGCAGACGAGGTTTCCTGCGAGGTTCCTGAAGACGCTCCTGCTCATCTTGGCGACAGCAGACCGAGCAGTCCGCCATAGTAGGAGGCATCCTCAAACGTCGTCCGGGAAAATCTTCGCACTCAACCGCTCGCGAGCGTTATTTTACACTTATTTTCAGCACTTATTACAGGTCACACACTTATTTACTGGAGATTAATTTTCAGATAATTTACACATAATGCAGCTCTCACAATTGAAGTACACAAAAGAGAGTCTGTAAAAAAAATACACAAAGGAGAGTCTGTAAAAAAAGTACACAAAAGAAAGCGTAACAAAATTGCACAAAAGAGTCGGTAAAACGTGGTAAAGGGAACCGTCAAAATTCGTTCTATTAGTACTAATATTTCTTATACTGTTGTTTCTATTTAGTAATTTTTCTGCTGAAACTGCTTTGGTTAACACCGACGAGGATGGTACAACCATTGCTGCTATTGATGTTGTTTGGATCTGGTGGCGAGATGAGGCGGCCTTTGCCTTTAAAGTAGTATATTTATTGGCTACTGCTCGGAGTTTAATTGCTCGCGTTCATGTACCGAACTCAGTTCAAACAGTCTGTGAGTGATAAAAGAGCTATGAGCTTTTACCACCCGCAGAGCGGGTGGCGCTTACTGAACGAGCCTGAGGCTCAACATCGCCTACTTGGTGTTGGCTCGTGTTTAGTTTAATGTATCAACCTAATTTCAATGTATCAACAATATTATAGCTACAAAATAAAATTGATCAATTTGTTTTGAAAGGAGAAATCAGATAAGAATTTCGTCTTAGTGAATATGTTTGACAGCGGTTGCCTAGGCCAGCTAACTTTCCTGATTATGCCCTTTAAAGCTGCGTAGAATTTTCCCATCAGTACTTATGATCCGTGCATATTCGTTATCGTCCAGCAAGGAGATATGATTGCTTGAAGTGGAAGTACATGGTTGATCGTGTGCAGTACCCTCATAGCTCAAAGTGGAAGTACATGGTTGATCGTGTGCAGTACCCTCATTGCTTGAAGTGGAAGTACATGGTTGATCGTGTGCAGTACCCTCATTGCTTGAAGTGGAAGTACATGGTTGGTCGTGTGCAGTACCCTCATTGCTCGAAGTGGAAGGACATGGTTGGTCGTGTGCAGTACCCTCATTGCTTGAAGTGGAAGTACATGGTTGGTCGTGTGCAGTACCCTCATTGCTTGAAGTGGAAGGACATGGTTGATCGTGTGCAGTACCCTCATTGCT
>SDVV010023713.1:0-12708 GCA_016164225.1 Gammarus roeselii
TATATTGAAAAAACTAGATGATGGGAACCTCATAAGGAGTAGGACATCTTCCGAAAACGCGCTGATCAAAATCTCAGAACTCGTCTACGAATCAAAACTGTCTATCATTACTCGTCCTGTCGGACCGTTCGATCAATTGATGGCTTCTACCCCGTCACCTTATTGAAAAAACTCTCCCAATGGAATATTCAAACCTCCTGGTTTGAAAGCTACTTCAGGAACCTGTCCCAATCTGTTGAAATGAATTGATAGATTGTGTTTTCTTCGAGGCCTGTAATTTTTGGATCGATTCTCAGACCTGTTGTTTTGCTCCTGTTTGTAATGGTATCAGTTACGGAAGATCTGTTGACAACGCAAGAATTGTGATTATGTATAAGGCTGTTCATTCACATTAGACGAGCAACCGAAAGAGGCAGAAACAGCGTTGCTCACAAATATTGGTATATTTCAGATGGGTTCATTGTGAATGCAAATAACATTAAGCGAATTACTTCGATATCAAAAACAAATGCATCTAGAGTATCCGACAATTTTCTTGTTGCTGTTTGAGCGCAATAATCTCTAGACTGAATGAGACACAGAAAAAGTGTTCATTTTGAAGAAGCATTTGATCAATGAGTGAATGACCAAATATAGTAAACTTTATATGCTATCGTATCTATGATTATGGACGTGTTGAAATTATCCGCTACTTGTGATCAAATCTAAAATGTTGAGCAATTTTTTATTCCTGGTAAATAGTCAACATATCTTGTCTCGGTAATGTTCAGGTAAACAAAAGACCTTGCTCAATCTCGAATATGAGAAGACTTCCTCTCCAACAGCGTTTAAACGAAAAGGCGTGCAAAGTTTAAACATTCGAGGAGAAAGAACTGCAACTATCATCCACGTCTTTCAAAGGCAACGTATACAATTTCATAAAATTAGGATACCAAAAGCGCTGCCTGAAGGACGCAAGCTTTCAAAACACCGGCAGACCAAATCAACTTGTTAGCAAATCGAGTCAGCAAGATCCTACCCTTGCCATTTACCTAGTTGCTAGAAAACGTGACTTCAGCAAGCGTACAGCTCATATTTTTTTTTGTAGGCAACTGAAAATAAAACTGTACAAGTTACACTAGAGACGTGAGCTTAATGAAACTCCTAAAAGTCAACGTTCATGTTTCTGCTAATGGGTATCAGATCCTAACGTTGATCCACAAAGAATAATTTTCGCAGACGAGAAGTTATTTATGCCTAGGCCACATCCTAATTATCTACATTCAAGGTTCTGTAGCGCCGCCAAGCCTCGTCAATCTTGCCGCTGTGAGCGGGACATCCCACTCCCAGCCACCCTCCCACAAGAGGCCTCCGTGCTCTCTGTGGAGCTCCACGCACTCGAACTAGCCTTCTATAATGCAAAAACAAATCGCTTCCCCAAATACGTCGTATTCTAAGACAGTCTAAGTGTCCTCACCCAGCTTAAAACCCTGCACTACAAACATTCGTTCTACGTAAAATGCAGCAAGATCTCTTTGTGATGTCCGAGACGGGTCAGGTAGTCGAATTCTGCTGGATCCTCGAGCACGCGGGAATAAGAGGAAACAAACTTGCGGACTCGCTTGCTAAACTGGCATCTACTCACCAAGAACAATTTTTCCCTATCATCAACTCCCATATAACATCCCGATGGGATGAAATGTGGCAACAGAGTGGACAAAAAATGTTTTCAGTCAAACCCTCAGTCGGAGAATGGGAAACAAAGTTCACCGACAGAAAAAAACAAGTGTTCATTAACCGCTTGTGCACGGGAAACACGTGGAGAACTCAAAACCACCCGGTAAATGTCGACATGGGACCAAACGCGCCACCTTGCTCCTGTTGCCACCAAGTGGTTATCAGCGTGAAACACTTACTGATGAATTGCAACGCACTCGCGGCAGCCCGACGAGCGTTCTTTAATCCCCCGGGCAACCTACAAAGCCTACTCACTGACCCGATCTACCGGAAAAAGCTTATCGCTTTCGGAAAACACACCGGACTCTACGAAACTGTCTAAACCTCAAACACCTGTCCAAGTGAGGTGGTCTCTCCACCCCATTACGCACAGAGATAACAATACATTTACGAAGATACGCGTTAACTCTTTACTTTCTTGCACGCGCTAGTACGCGAATATGCCACAATTGAAAAATACTTGATTTCATCTTGACATACTAATGTTTTCGCACGCGAGGGCGTGCTAACTTTCCTGAATCAATGACGGTTGCGTCCTACGGGGTAGCCTTTTATGACTCACGTTGAGGCTCCGGTAGAAATGAGGCTCAAATCAAATCATCACTCTGAAGATTGTGTGATGGAGTTGCTCAACATCTAACCAAATAAGAAGTTAGACGAGCTCCCACCGTAGTCGAGGCTCGCATATCTTGTATGTGTTCAAAATATGTATATCCCTACATGTCTCACGTAGTAGAAATGTGAGTAAAGGCTTATAAGTCAGTCCTCTGTGACAGGGTGAAATTGGAAGTGCTGGTGGCCTGGTGCAGGCTCGTAGTGGGAGGTGAGGCGAGGGGCTCATTCTTTGTCTTGTCTCTTTGCACTGGCTTACCATCTTCTGCCTGGCTTACCATCTTTTCTGCTTGTCGTGTCTCTTTGCACTGAAAATGGTAAAGTATATGTTCGTGTGGTTTTAAGATTAAGTTAAAAAGAATTACCCCGACATGTTGATGTCATATCTTATTTAGTTCATAAGTCCACGATGTAATGGAAGATGTTATAACGAAACCTTTTTCCTTACGTGGCAATATAAAAACGCAGTTCTTCGCTATTCAACACTGCCTGAACTTCACGGCAGGGGTAGCTGACGATGAATATTTTATGGAGAATCATTTAACGACCGACCAGAATCTAATGAAGCTGTAGGTGTTCTCACAATCCAGCGCAGGTTGTCATGGTCGAACTGATCTGTATTGCCAACAGTCGATTAAGGATGTACGGAAGTGACAATGACATCCCGTTCAGAAGTACACAGACTGGTGCGAAATCGTTCCCATCCTTTGGTCAAAAAATTTTCAACAGTCTACCAGCTGACATTAGAAATCTAAATTTGGGAGTCATGCACCACCCTATTTTAGAAGCTGTTAAACTTGGTAGCGAAGGTATATTGAGCCCTTACTACATGAGATGCTCCAAACTTGATCCACCTACATCCTCGAGCCTCGCTCGTTGCGTCACAGCACTGGGTGCCTCTTAGGGCATCTATCAGCTGTCGTGACAGAGTATCCGCGAAACCACGCAGTATTTGAATTCATTTGTAATTGGATACTTGTTAGGATGTAATTTAGGATGTAAGTAGAGTTTGCTTTCTCAAATCCGGCACTCTAGCTAGTGCCAGATTTTCCAATCTTACATTAAACAGACTGATTTTTTTCCTATTCCAATCTGCCTGCATAAACTGAGGCATACTGAGTACAATGCACAGCATTCCCTTTGCGATGTATTGCAAATTATATTATTTTCGATTAGTCTTACTTTCACTTTGAATGGATACATTTTCAATACAATGACATTGCACGATTGTTTGCTCTCCACACTAAACGTGCTATTCTATTTTCGGATACAGCAACCGCAATCCGGATTGTATACTTCGACATTAGGGCGTGTAGCTGTTTTTTGGTTGCTGTTGTAGCTATATTTTCAGCCTGTGATTACATGTAAACTCTGAGTCGGTTGTTTCTAGTTTATAAACAAATTGCAAAACATTATATACATCTTTACTATACGCTAGCATTTGGTTAAAGCGATTGCTTCTGCGTGATTTATCTGTTCATCGTTTTATGAATGACTTGTAAGAAGGGCTGGTGGCGTGTAGGGCTATTTGTACGTTGTCACTGGTGAGGTTTGCTGGTCATGTTTTTAATTATTTATTTTGTATTTGCCATACCTTGAAGCTGTTTTACACACGGATCACTCGCGCATTTGTGGTCGAGTTATGTAAGTAATTGCGAGCACATTGTTTGACTTGTTGTCTAATGTCTGAATATGCTCGCAGATTCCAGTTTGTAATTCGTGACTTAGATGCATTTTTGTGATGTTGTAACTCCATGAAAGATAACACACTTCTCACGATAGCAAAACGTAGGTTTGTCCGGACCACATTCACAAGAGAGACTTCTTGAACATGTCCCGAAAAACTTGTCTAAGATGTTTCCAGCTGTTGCACGAATGTGAATGTACTCATTTGTTCAATAGAACTGGCAAACTCAATGTGTAATCAAAATGCCTTCTATAATAAATTTGTCCTTTGATTTATTGTTTATTTTAGATTTGGGGCATACTTTGTGTAGCACCAGAATAACACGTGGCATTTCGTGAATAACGGATTTTGAATTAATTAAATCTTTTTTTTTTCATGACCAGGACTTCCTAAAGGCTAGGTCCTCTTTATGCGAGGGCTTCTTTAAGGCTGGGAATCCCTTATGGCTGATGCATATTGCAGGGACTGTCATGAGGTTGGGACGTCCTTAAAGCCGGATATTTCTCAAGGCTGGATACTTCATAAGGCTAAAACCTCATGGTTGGACTTTTCTTAGGGCTGTATCTTCCTTCAGGTTGGGTCATCTCTGAGGCTGGGGCATCTTTGAGGCTGGGTTCTCTACAACGAGGATTTTCTTAAGGCTCTGGCGATCTTATGACGGATATTTCCTTAAGTTTGGGGCTTCCTGAGAGCTTAAACTTCTTTAGGGCTTGGATTTTCTGAAGGATGAGGCCTCTTTATGCCAAGGGCTTCTTGAAGGCTGGGGCTTCTTCAAGGCTGGGGCTTCTTCAAGGCTGGGGCTTCTTCAGGGCTGGGGCTTCTTCAATGCTGGGCTTCCTCAAGGCTTTTGTCACTTTATGCCAGGGGTTTCTTTGAGGCTGCAAGACTTCCTTAAGGCAGGAAGTCCCTTAGGCTGGGTCTTCTGTAAGGCTTAGGCTTCTCTAAGGCTGGGGTTTCCTCAAGGCCAGAATTTTGTCAAGGCTGGACCATCCTCAAGGCTAGGGCTTCGTCAAGGCTGGACCATCCTCAAGGCTAGGGTCATTTTATATTAGGGGCATCTTTGAGGCTGTAAGGCTTCCTTTGGGCAAGGGTTTCAATAAGGCAGAGGCTACCTTAAGGCTAAGACTTCTGTAAGGCTGAGGCTTCTTAATGGCTGGTGCTTCCTTAAGGTTGGGGCTCTTCAAAGGTGTACTGACGCCTTGGTGTGGAGGATGCGAGAGCGGGATGAAGAAGGACTCACGCGGACTCTGACAAGGAGTGTGGCATCGAGACTGAGCTCTGAGGGAACATTTCCTCTCATTTTATCAAATCAAGAACTAAAAATGGACTGTAGGCTTTCTGTAATTAGAAAAGATTTTTATTTGAATGCATATTGTAATTGACACTTACCTGTTCAGTCAATCTCCAAGAAAGTGTCACGTCACCGTGTCCCTGTTGCCTCGCAATCAGCGTCAAACACCTACTGATGCAGTGCGACGCACTCGCAAAGGCTCGATGAGTCTTCTTAAAAACCCTTTGCAACCTTCACTCACAGACCTCACCTATCGGAAGAAGCTGTTCGCTGTCAGTAAACACACCGGCCCATACGAGGCAGTGTAGCGATGCAGGCGGGATGTTTTCACACCCCCCAATGTACTGTTATATTAATGAGATTGTACAGCAAGGTTGATCTGCTTGTACAGCTACGTATAAACCCTTGTTGTTGATGTGACATTCCTATGAGCTCTAGCGTCCATGTGTTCTATTGTTCAAAATGGTAAATAATTTACATTTCGGTAAAGTTATTGTTTCCGCACTCCCTGGTGTGCGAGCCTATCAAAATCGATGATATTTCGTCCTACGGAGGAGCTTACAAGATGGCGTCAGGGCTCCGCCGGAGATGGACCTCTTTATCTAATCCAAGAAACCGTCTAAGTCTTTCAAACGCCTTGTTGCAATATGATTAGGTTATGCAATATACGTATTATGCACGTACGTACGACTAGATAATAACGCTATTTAATCAAGTAATGCCGGTGGATAACTCGATCAGTCTAAAATAACTGTAAATTACTCGTCCCTCTCAGCAGCGCACGACAATACTGAATCATTTCCCATGGCAAGGGTTCATCATAAAATAATAAAATCGCGTGGCAATAAACGGAGAAAATATTACCTTAGACGATCATTTTGCCAATAATGGTTCATTTTGGTCATCCTTTTTAAAGAATGAACCCATCACCGAGCATGAAACTGTGCGCCAGTATCCCCTCAAATCCTGCATGGATCGTTGACAAGTTTTCCCGTGTTCTTAATGAGAGCATCAGCCCGGTCGGTGTGTAGAGGGGACCCTTTACAGGCTCATCAAGAGCTACAACAATAATAAGGCGGGGATGCCGCAACCACGCGGTTACCATTCGGGCCTCGTCTCACCCTTATTGCAGGGCTGCGGAAGAGCGGCGGGCATTTGAGGGTGTATGCTATACGTTTAGAGGCATCTCAGCAATAGTGTACCAACTGACAGAACCATCTGCTACATTATTGTGGGAGGTAGAGTTTTTTTGGCGCGGATAAGGCTCGGCCGGTCTAAATATTGTCTTGTAACGTACCAGCGTTACGGGTTCTTTGTTGTGGTATAGCAGGGCAGATCAGGGAACTCTCGTCACGAATTAAATTACTTGGGGTGTTCCGTACCAGCGTTACGGGCTCTGTTGTGGTATTGCAGGGCAGATCAGGGAACTCTCGTCACGAATTGAATTACTTGGGGTGTTCCGTGCCAGCGTTACGGGCTCTTTGTTGTGGTATTGCAGGGCAGATCAAGGAACTCTCGTCACGAATTAAATTACTTGGGGTGTTCCGTACCAGCGTTACGGGCTCTTTGTTGTGGTATTGCAGGGCAGATCAGGGAACTCTCGTCACGAATTGAATTACTTGGGGTGCTCCGTGCCAGCGTTACGGGCTCCTTTGTTACGAGCTGCGTATAAAGGTTACTATAAATACGTTAAAAGGTGAAGCAAGGTTGTAAGGAAGACAAAAATGTTTATATCATATTATTTTAAATAAGGTAAAAATAATAATTGAGCAGGGAACTTCACAAATCAATGATATTGGTTGGTGACACTATAATAAGAGCAGCTATAAGTTAAGGTGCATGATTGATATTGTGTAGCTGTTATGATATCTGAATAAGTCAACAATTGCACGAACGCGGAGGTAAATAATTGTAGGCGATTAGAATAGACAAAAAGACGGTGCGTTGTGAATGAGATGTTTACCCTACAGTGCCAAACTCTACACTGTCGGTCCACCAAGAGGTGCCCTGCTTCCCCAACTGCTCCATGACTCACAATCCTATAAAAAGGGAGGTGCCTTGCGCTACAGTAAAACGTGGTAAAGGGAATCCTCCAATCAGGGAGCAGCCCCACCGTTCGTCCACCTCCGAGGGGGCGTATCCCCACGGTTCCAGATCTCTTATTGGCACATCATAATATCCTAGACTCCACCTTCATTTTAGTAATACATGCAGGGCTAAGAAGTCGATAGACCAAATACACAGCCAGCCGCCGCTGCCCCTATATCGATCATCAGAACAGCTGACTCTCCCTTCCACCGATCGGCACAAATGACCTCCCATTATACAACGGGCCCTCGACGACGTACACGAGTGGCCAAGTCCGAGGGCACACATCTGTTTGCTGAAGGAAGCAAAACTTGGGGGAAGGCTAGGCCCAATTCAGCCATTCGCATCGTGAGAAACCCACACCTCGGCTACACATTACAAGCGCAAAAACGGAGTGTTATAACACCTTGTTGTGGTATAGCAAGGCGGATCAGGGAACTCTCGTCACGAATTGAATTACTTGGGGTGTTCCGTGCCAGCGTTACGGGCTCTTTTGTTGTGGTATTGCAGGGCAGAGCAGGGAACTCTCGTCACGAATTGAATTACTTGGAGTGCTCCGTGCCAGCGTTACGGGCTCCTTGTTGTGGTATTGCAGGGCAGATCAGGGAACTCTCGTCACGAATTGAATTACTTGCGGTGTTCTATACCAGCGTTATGGGCTTTTGTTGTGGTATTGCAGAGTGGGCTGGCCAGGGGATCTCTATTTATGCAACAACCTGTTTGCTGTACTACTTCGATCACTTCTGGGCTTAGCGATTGGGAAACGAAAGTTTTGCGACAGCTTTCGGTGGTAGTCATGACTTGTCTCGTGTTAGTCGCGAGCAGCTGATCCAGCCTTTATAGAAGGGGTACACGTTGAGGACAATTGATAGATATTTTCTTTATACACGACGGAAGAGTGTTTGGCATGCCTACGTGGCTGGGTGGGTAGATCTATTAAGATACGTCAAATAAGTCAAAATTGCTGTGGGACTCGGCAAGAACTTGGCAAAAATTTCATACTTTATCGAGGCTGAAAACTATGGCGAAGATGAAAACGCAACTCAACCCTCTTGTCTTCTACAGGTTGTTATAAACTTTAGCTTTTAAGGTTGTTCAATGCGTTAAAGGTGGAGCTAGGTTGTAATGATAAGTTATTTATATAATTATATTTGGAATATATTAACAATAACAAGTAAACAGGGTACTTCTCAAACGAGCATGAATAATGATTGTGATACTATAACAAGAGCAGCTACAAGTCAAGGTGTATGATTAATATTGTGTAGCTGTTATGATTTCTGAATAAGTATACAATTGCACGAACAGAGAGGCATAATTGTAAGCTATTAAAATATACAAAAATGAGATGTCATACAGTGCCCAACTCCACACTGTCGGTCTACCAAAAGGTGCCATGGTTCCCCAACTGACTGCCACGACTGACAATCTCACATGAAGAGAGGCGCCTTGCGCTACTAAGTGAGAAAGGAATCCTCCAATCAGGGAGCAGCCTCACAGTTCGCCAACCTCTGAGGAGCGTGTCTCCCCCGGTTCCATATCTCTTATTGGTCCACAAGAAATTCACAGACTCCGACTCAATTTTTGTAATACATACAGGGGTATGAAGATAACAAAGAATAAACATATGGCCATGCCCAGCTGCTACCTTATACCGGGCATAAAACTGCTGATCTCGTTACAACAGACAGGCACAAATGACCCCCCCATTTGACGACGGGTCTTCGACGAGTAACCAAATCCGAGGGCACACATCTGTTTGCTGAAGGAAGCAATTTTCGGGGGAGGTTGGCCCAATCCAGCCGCTTGCACCGTGAGGAACCCCAAACTTTGTCTACATATTATAAGCGTAAAAGCGGAGTGTTATAACAGGTAAACAAAATTCAACCTGCACGTAGTTTGAAACCTCAGCTTCCTCCTGACTGGATTGCATTGGGCACGAAACGCGGGGTAGTGTTGTGAGGATGGCCAAATACCCTCTGAAGGATGACCCTTACAGGTACAATGGCAATGGCAAGAGCGGGGATTCTGCAGCGATCAGCTCTGCAGGGATCTGACGGCTTAGACAAAGCCGCTTTTGTTTAGGCCGCGAGCAAGAGGATGCAGGATTGTGCAGGTCTCCTTAGCTACATTGGCTCGGTATTGTATGATAACTGCTGCTAAGCTCATTAAACCTGCCATTGGATAGGGCCATGCGACCGTAAGCTTTAGTTCATACGATGTTAACCATACTACCATGTTGATGTAGCTGTGTAGAGAAGGTAGATATATGCTGCAGAGCATTTCCATACACGGTGTTTCAGAATTCTTTGAACTAATTTTAATCCAAGGTGGTTTGTGTAAAATGAACACATTTCACTCTTTGGGGGCGTGTCCGGAAATGCGACGTTAAAAAGTTACTAAGTCTTAAAAGTTACTGCGTGTCGGTGGAGAAATGAAAATTCGAAGTGAGAACACATCTATTATTTCGCCCATCTGCTGCAATGCACGAGTGGAAGCGCTGGCTCACGAATTGCCGAACTTGTCCGAAGACATCAAGAGTTTCAGTAATCCTTGTAGAGGAGTCAATAATCCCGTAGATTAGATCTTGTTCGGACGGATCTGTCAAACTGCTCAATGTTAACAAAAGCTGCGAGTGCATCTTTCTCCTTGCCGTACAGTCCAGTGGCCCTCCAGCCGGGAAATTAGACGCTAGGTGAAAAAAATTATGTTTACTCCGACTTTCTAGATTTTTAGTCTTCATAACTTTTTACCTAGGCATTTTCAGACACGTTTACATAGATTAAAATGTGCTTATTTTACGTAACCCAATCTTTGACCAAAGTTAGTTAAAAGAATTCTGAAACACATAGTATTGTTGCATTTAACAGGAGGCCATGTCACCATCGCCTTCAGCTGTGGAGGAGTTCGAGAGATACTCGAAGGATCTAAAACACAACTCAGCAATATTCCTGTCAAGCGTTGAGATTGGAACGATCATTTCCTCGTGTGAGGTGCTATGATGTTTGTTGAAAAAATATATCTGAACAAAAATTCAACGTCATATGCATTTTTTGCTAAGGTATCTCCTTTTCTAGGCCGTCGTGGCTGAATGGTTAGCGTATCCATTCATGGACTCGGCGGTCTTGTGGCGGGGATTTTGGGCACCTTTCCCCTCTGTGTCCACCTAACTTCGCCACCCTCATGATTGAGGGGAAACGGCTGTGTCTATACATACTAATATATAGTGAAAAGGTCTCTAATATTACTTGGAATCTTTAACCACATACGACTCCTTTCAATACTACGCAGTGGTTAGGACACAGACTTTCAATGCTGCGCAGTGGTTAAGACACAGACTTTAAATGCTGCGCAGTGGTTTGGACAGACTTTCATCACTACGGAGTGGTTAGGACACAGACTTTCAATACTGCGCATTGGTTAGGACACGACTTTCATTACTGCGCAGGGGTTAGAACAGAGACTTTCAATACTACGCAGTGGTTAGGACACAGACTTTCAATGCTGCGCAGTGGTTAGAACAGAGACTTTCAATACTACGCAGTGGTTAGGACACAGACTTTCAATGCTGCGCAGTGATTAGGACAGACTTTCAATACTGCGCAGTGGTTAGGGCACGGACTTTCTATACCACGCAGTGGTTAGGACACAGACTGTCAATACTGCGCAGTGGTTTGAATAGACTTTCAATACTGCGCAGTGGTTAGGACACAGACTTCCTATACTGCGCAGTGGTTAGGACACAGTCTTTCAATACTGCGCAGTGGTTAGGACACAGTCTTTCAATACTGCGCAGTGGTTAGGACTTACTTCCTATACTGCGCAGTGATTAAAACACAGATGGAAAAAGTTGCATGTACGAGATATTCGGGAGTTGTAATATAGTGAGTGGAATACTCGATTCTACTTTTATTCGTTGCGACCCGCCTCTACCCAGAACGGTACCAAATCTAACGTAATTCCAGGCACTGAGGCCGGATGGAATTGCAGCCGCCGACAGGAACGGGAATAAATTAGAGAGAAAACTGCTTCTGGAATTGTCTTGTTGAGGAGGCTATTCGAAGTCGTGTGGAGAGGCTCGGCTGTGGATGGTGCGGAAAGGGACGAATGTGCCACTAACATGTGTTCGGAAGTGAGAATCATCTACAAAACCTTGTATTAGGAGGAAACTTCAGAAATTGAGTCTACGCACACACTTGAACAAACGCCATAAATTTCAATAATTGTTCATAAAAAATGCAGTCGAGTGGTCATAAATAATGGCCTATGACTCGTTATTTGCAAGATTGATGACAGGTGATCTGCATTAACTATCAAATGATGGATATTCTGGGAATGATGATATGCATTAGAAGAGTTCTTCTCGGAAACATCTGCTCTTCCAAATTATATTGTCTAATCCGCTTGAATAAATAGATTGGTCTACCTTCACTCGCCAATGTCGCCACGAGTGGATGGCTTGGAGTACAACTCGTTTAATGATATGACCTCCTTGTGCTGTACTGCAGCCCAGCCTCCCAAGTGTTGCCATCTTGAGGTCTCAGATCAAGAGCCTCTTAGGACCTGTTCCTAGGCCATGCTCTGCACCGAGCGGGCTCAGTGATACGGAGCCTGGCTGAGGTGGCCTCGGAGATTGAGGCGTTTATGCGGGCTTGAGTGTGCAAGGGCACTTCGTGACTGAAGTAGGGTGACAGAAAAGGCCTTAGGAAGGGTAAGACCTTCTTCTATGCGTGACTGAAGCATGGTGACAAGAGGCCTTAGGAAGGGTATAAGACCTTCTTCTATGCGTGACTGAAGAATGGTGACAAGAGGCCTTAGGAAGGGTAAGACCTTCTTCTATGCGTGACTGAAGAATGGTGACAAGAGGCCTTATGAAGGGTATAAGACCTTCTTCTATGCGTGACTGAAGCATGGTGACAAGAGGCCTTATGAAGGGTATAAGACCTTCTTCTATGCGTGACTGAAGCATGGTGACAAGAGGCCTTAGGAAGGGTAAGACCTTCTATGCGTGACTGGAGCATGGTGACAAGAGGCCTTATGAAGGGTATAAGGCCTTCTTTTATGCGTGACTGGAGCATGGTGACAAGAGGCCTTATGAAGGGTATAAGACCTTCTTTTATGCGTGACTGAAGCATGGTGACAAGAGGCCTTAGGAAGGGTAAGACCTTCTTCTATGCGTGACTGAAGAATGGTGACAAGAGGCCTTATGAAGGGTATAAGACCTTCTTCTATGCGTGACTGAAGCATGGTGACAAGAGGCCTTATGAAGGGTATAAGACCTTCTTCTATGCGTGACTGAAGCATGGTGACAAGA
>SDVV010023714.1:0-12707 GCA_016164225.1 Gammarus roeselii
GTGTGTATGTGTGTGTGTGTGTGTGTGTATGTGAGGGTGTGTGTGTGTGTGTGTGTATTCCAATATCCTCAGAATGCCAGGTGTAATTAATACCGTATAAAGTATTAATTATTATTTAAAGCTTCTACAACAATCATTTCCGATCGCAAGTCAAAGTGATTGCGCTCCTGATCTGATGCACCTTCACTAATTGGCTCTGATGTCCACTCCCTTTATTACCTTTTCTAGTACCTTGATGCGTACCACTCCTCCACACCCTCTTCTTCAGGCTCTCCCCTCTTTTTTCTATTGTCTCTTATTGTCCCCCTCCCAGAGACACTCCGTAGCCAATTATTTCCTCCAGTTTCCGTCCGCCTCCAC
Organism: Gammarus roeselii; assembly: GCA_016164225.1. Taxonomy (NCBI): domain Eukaryota; kingdom Metazoa; phylum Arthropoda; class Malacostraca; order Amphipoda; family Gammaridae; genus Gammarus; species Gammarus roeselii. The sequence continues at coordinate 361 of SDVV010023714.1, forward strand.
TTTAGGGGTAAAGTTTCAATGTTTTCTGTGAACGGAATATTAAAGGATAACAAGCGTCTCTTTGAATCAAGACGCCGAGAAATTACAATACCAAGCAGGAGGGTGCTTGGTATTGTAATTAACTGAATATAATTGTAATTATACTATTGTAATTATACTGAAAATCATCGACGGGGTGAGTAGGAGAGGGAAGGGGTGAGGGGTGAGGGGCTGGAGATTTGTTAAAGGATATTGATATAAAAATCGCAAAGGGAATTATATTCATTTGAGCGTCGTTGATTTGAACGATATTAGAGTAGGATATTCATAACTGTTTTGATCAGGTTCAAATCGGAACCGCACTTGTTCGTCAACTAACTACAGGCGCTACAAACAACTTATTATTCTCGACCAGAGAACGTGAACTATTGTTGCGTTATATTTATTTGCAAATTTATTCGTTCCATTTGGAACGATCAGCTGTGCAATGACGCCAGGAGTCTCCACACATACGTATGATATTAGGTAGAAAACTCATGGAAGTATCGTGATATAAAGTGCCTTGTGTTAAACAAATTTTTAACATGTAAAGATAATTCGTTATTTTCAGACTTGATAGCTACTTCACGTCCATTAGTGCGGCCCAAACAGACAGGCAAACACATTAGGTGCCTAACACTCAGCCTCAAGCAGCCAGTACCTATGCCTTGCTCGGTAATGTTGTGGACTCGTCCACGGCTGCTCTTAGTGAGGGCTTAAAGCAAAATAGGCCGGGCGGGGAGCGAGGGGGACGACGGTGGGGAGGCTGTTGCTTATTTGTTTTCAGTACCATTAGAGATAGATGCCTAAATGGCCGCACTCGTGAGGAATACACATCATGAGTTGGAGTTACACTGTGCTGTTATTATATTTATGTTGCAATTTCATGATTTAGGGTGATATATAAAATGGAATGGAGATCATAAATGTTATCTTGATATTGTTTTTGAAATCCAGTACTTTTCCACAGACATTTTGGAAAAAAAATTCTGTTTACTTTCAAATCGTTCGTTTTTAGAGATGAGCAGTTAAAATGTTATCATAGCTCAATAATACGGAAACTTTTCCTAGGAAAATAAAACATTTGAACTGCTCTGATCATGGATATGTCAGTGTCTCATATATGGATAAGGGTCAGCTTGACCATTAACCCATTTTTTAATCTGTATTTTGCATGACCCGGTGTTAGTATCATACATTTCATTGCAGGCCAACATTCTTGCAATGGAAGCCAAACACAATCTTACGCTTTATTCTCTTCGCTTTGTCTAATTGTAACCTTGGATTCGAAAATAACGAAACCGTTAGCTACCAACGGCATGTCACTTTCAAGTATTCATTTCAATTTCCTCTCTGTTTATAAGTCTTCAATATTCAAATGAAGTTTTGCCCTTCTAAATTGAGTCCCACGGTAGGCCACTGACCAAAATATGCCCCAACAAGTCAGCGCTGCATTAAACACATTTGATTTACAAACTAAAATACTGAAATTTTCATTTGACACAACGGAATTGCGTGTTCGATTCAGAACAGTCTTAATTTCTTAGATAGATTTGAGAAATTAATTTAGCGTGAAGACAAATGTTCTCATGGTATATCATGATCCACAATATGTATAATTTTATTTACGTTAAGATTATACTATTATTGTTGACCTCGCTTGCAGATTTGAAGTAAAACTGTGCAGTCCCTCGTGAATTGGATTTGTCAGGGAAGGGACTACCATCGGAAAGTTGAATTTTATGCAACGTTCGTTAAACTAATAATGGCCGGGATCCATCATTACTGCCTGCAGCTTAGTGTTATTGGTATGCCACTCCCTGACTGGGGAAGGCTGCAGGACAACCACTCAAATGTGTGTGATTCCTGCATGTGTAGTTAACCGAGCACAATAAGGCTAACATATAAGGGAGATAGGGAATGATATTTTCCCAAGCTTAGACTAGCTGGTTTCAAATACGACTGCCCGCACTCTACCTTCAATGTGAACTGCTAATAAAAATAGATTAGCAGTTGACTCGTGGCTTCAGGTCCTCCGCATCGTATTTCATTAACATAAAACGATCCTCGACTGACATGCGAAAAAGTCATTGCATGCAATACCTGGATCCGGATATCAATGTGTTTGGCTTACGTAAGCAAATAACTGGTTCTGTAACCTTGTATGATGAAACTGCATCGACTATCGACGAATCCCACAGAAGAGGAATTGCCGATGGCAAACCTCACCTTAAACTCGCATCTTGCTGAATAAAATCCATCTGATTCTTATTATTTTTATAGAGTATCAGGATGTTGGAATAATGACTCCTCTATGTGAATTCATGCCACAACTCCATTCGAGGAAAACTTGATGATAATTGGCTCAAAATATGATATCTGCTATCTCTTGGAACACTATTTTTTTTGGGAACGCATCGCAAGCCATCCTTTTGAATGTTGTCATGAACTCATCTTTCCGAGCTACCAACACTAACAACATATTCTTTTCTGTCGTCGTATAATGACATAAAAAACAAATAACGTTGCTGTTGCTCATTTTTATTTGGATTTCTACGAAAGGACATTGACCAATTACAAATTACCAATGACCAATTTGTTTTATCAAATAATTATTTGCTACCGATAATTTAAAAGCTTGCATAATTTTTCCGCGATTCTCCCACTAATTTTCAAATAAAGAGATTTTAATAATTACAATCAAAATACGCACAAAATTAGTTGACTAAATACATAAGCACTGACACCTTGCTACTGGCACCCTGATGACACTCTGTTACTGACACCCTGATTACATAAGTACTGGCACCCTGCATTTATTTTGGAAGAGTTCAACAAATAATAATGTGTGTCACCGTTTTGACTATTATTTTTCTCATTCGGCTGCGACCTAATCAAAATATCAATATTGTGTGATTTAAAAAATTAGATATTTTCTGCAGTACCTCTTTTCTCCGAAAAAACTTCAGTGACCAGTGTGAATGAAAGCTTTTCTGGTATTGACTTCAATAAACCTGCGTCATTATTTAACACAAATGGATCTATCGTCAGGCGCAGTAACCAGTGTTTCCTTCATCGTTTGCAGCGCTGAAAACTCGCTTCAGCATACAACAGAATAATGAATCTCTGAGGGCAAACATCAGCAAAAAGCTGAAAGATCATTTTTATTTCTTTCGTCCGCAGGCCTCAAAAAGGCATCAAATCTAACTCATAAGATTACTCTGAACAAAGTCCCCGCTTACACGCTGCGTACACATGATACGAAGATAATGCTAATTTGGTTTTAAGTGACAATGTATATTGAGGCCAACTAGTACAATTATATAATAAAAAAATCGAATCTGGCGTTATACTATTTGTCTTTCAAGAGCAATCTTTCAGCTTCTGAGCTTATGATGGATAGCGTCTGACGGAGTCTCGAATCCCTACCTTGTCTACCGGGGCTTAGAAGCTTATGACAAATGATATATAACGTTGGTGAAATAAAAGTCCTCTAATGCTATTGCTTTCATCATTTACATGTCGTTAATCTACTTTATTTTTTATTTTACCCTGGACTTGTATCCATGGTTGGGTGTGACTGCCTCATGCTGAATACTCGAGTGACGGCTCTGAGGAGGGTGTAGCGCCCTGAGCATACTATCAATAGAAACATGGTATGCACTAAAGTGGGAACATTAGGCGACACATCCTAATCCCCCAACCATGTTTACACCGTCTACTTTCGTCGTTACATAAGCCGTCGTTTCAGACTTGGGCCAATCACACCCTGTACATGTAGACTCAACAGAGCGTCCTAGCATGCTCGAGCAGGATGCTTATATCATATCCAATCAGCAATACTGCTTTCCAAAGACAGAAGTCAGCAGGCGCTGACAAGGTCTTTCTTCTTGTATCGAGTTGGCCGGACGTACCGCGTGATCATAACTGCTTCCGTTTAATCCACATAACAGGCCAGAGCTGATCTCAGACCGGGCTCGGAAAGTACGCTGTGAGGTAGTTGACAGAGTAGTTCCTCCGCCTAACCCTGCCGTCCGACGCTCGCCGTTCCGTAAAGTAGTTCCCCCGTCCTCGCTGTTCTCAATCCTCACCTGGGGCACCCGTAAAAGAACTGGAGGGTACCCGGGTTCCCTTTTAAAGCTTTCGGGGTACTTGTGAACGAGCTGGAGCAGCCGTGAAACGTCTGAGGCACCAGCAATGAGTTACGCTCCTTCGTGAATGGTCCGCGGCCTCTGGTACAGACCTCTTTCTACGCTTCACCCAAGTGAAGCGCTTCTGCCCACCATGTGAAGATGATCCATGACTCCAGTCTCCTTCTTATTAGTAAAATCAGTCTCATATATATTCAGCCGTGAGTCGAGGACAAGGAGGCAGCTTAATAGCTGCACACCTCTGTAACTGTTTTCCGAGGAGTAACTCAGAAAGTAAATCTAACTGCTATTATTCAGCAACACGTCAACACGTCAAGTCGGATTGATACACGATATACACAATATCATATACTTTAGATTACACCCTAAAACACAATCCTATGCGGGATTTGGCAACTACGCAACACGCTAGAAACGAGAAGAGACTCAGCCTCTACGGGGCTCACAATAACACAGGCAAGATGGAAACCTATAAAATGGTATTATACACAAACAAGCCCAGACGGGGTATCACCCAAATGAGTCACAGGACATAGACTCGTTACGATTATGAAAGCGGCCCAACAGGGCAATCCTGATTTGATGTGTCCACACGGAGTATATCTACCCTTAATGATATCGCGTTGATACGTTACAAGGGATATACGGATACTATTGCAAGCCCTCAATACAAGCCAAGACGGGGCACACTTATTCTGAGTCACCTGACATAGACTCGTTACATGCTAGCGCTACGGGCTCTTACACAATTTTGTTACGCAGAACATGACTCATGACATAACTCCTCGGGTTAATCGCTTAGGATCCAGTGTTGGTCCGCCACGGCCAACCCTATTACCGTGGCTCCTAACATAAAATATCGACACACTGAGCACACTTTAACGGACAGGATAGTAACCTAACTTGGAAGCTACTTAACCGAGAGTATGACGCGTAGAATCCTGTGGTCCGAAGTGTGGTAAGCCCACGCGCCGTTGTAGCTGCTAGACGAACGTTGTCTTTGCACTCTACAGTGTCGTAGCTCAGCGATTAGCACCGCAGCGTGCAATTTTACCGTGCTGAGAAGTGGGCGTGTGGGAGGATGCGCTCAGCTGTCGACGAAGTCTGGAGACTATGTTGTGATGACTAATTTGGAACGTTATCTACGTCTACGAACACTGCTGGTTCTCTCCTGCACATGGAGTTGTGAACTGAAGAGTTATATAGTGTTTATGATGAAGAACTATAGACGACACTAGGCGACCACGGCGGAGACGACGGCTAAGCTAATGAGCGGCCAGAGACGGCGGAACTACTTTACGGAACAGCGAGCGTCGGACAGCGTGGCTAGGCGGAGGAACAGCTCTGTCAACTACTTCACATCGTACTTTCCGAGCCCGGTCTGAGCTCAGCTCTGGCCGGTGATGATCACGCTTTTAAGTAGAAAAACCTTGTCAGCGTCTGCTGACTTCTGTCTCTAGTAAGCAGTATTGCTGATTTGATATGATAAAAGCATCCTGCTCGATCATGCTCGGACGCTCTGTTGAGTCTTTATTTACAGGGTGTGATTGACTAAAGTCTGAAACGAAGGCTTATGTAACGACGATAATTGATGGTGGATACATGGATGGGGGATTATGATGGGTCGTCAAACGTTCCTACTTTAGTCCATCCCACGTTTCTATTGATAGCATGCTCCGAACGCTACACCACCACCCTCCAGTGTCGTCGCCGTCGTGGTAATTGGCTCAGGTGAGGATAAATCCACGACAAAGTCGACACTCACAAGCGATTTGGAAGCCCGGCATCTATGCTGTCCGTGGGTGTGGTGCTATTTCAGCTCCTGCTGGCCTGAGTGAGCGGCCTTGCTTCGAAGCGAGCTGTTGAGTCGTTCGCCTCGTTTTCCGGAACATCATCTGAGGGGTGCTCGGCGTCATGCCGCCCGCTCCAGATGCCGTCTCTCGCGCAGTCACCGAACTTCCGTTTCAACTCCAATGAAACCAACCCTCCGACGACCTGAAACACAGATGTTTTGCAATCGGTGGATTTCGTGATTACATCATGGAGAAAACGGGTTAACGAAGAAATAGTCTAATATCCAATTTCTAAAACTATATTGGAAAGCCCTCTCTACTCTGACGGAGTATCTACTGCAACATCTTAGATGTGGGAAACGAGAAACGAAACAAATCTGAATTTAGAACAAACTCCTTATCTTAATATTGGATGGGTATTTGCCAAAAGGAAAGTATCCTGAAAGGTGAAAAGAATTTAGATACCAAATATGCTCGGTACGTGAATATCAATATAATAGTAAATAAAGCGAAAGAACAAATTATATTTGAAACGATTTAAAAAATGAAAGCTTTCTTAAGTATATACACGGGCTTCGTTATATTACCCGAATCTAATACTCCAATAATGAGTGGGTAAGGGCTGTGTGCTAGCTGATGATATTGTTAGCGATACACAGCTTCTTATTGAAATATATTTTCCTACTTCTTATGTCTATGACCACCTTTCAATTATTTTGAATTTCATAAAACTTTAGTAAGTGCTCACTTCAATTTGAGACAAGATTGGACAAGGTCACATCATTATCCGAATGTTAGTAATTCTGTGCACCTTAATTGCTCTAGGAGTAGCACTAGTGAGGGTTAACTGAACTTGTGGGCATCCACCTTTTGACCAATGCTACTATGTTAATACAAGAAAACTAATACATCAATGGCTATGACATCACTTGGGATTGCTTCATGATGATGGCCCTCATTATTCTAGTAAAAATTTAACATATACCACAGATGTTGGCGAAATTTACACTACGTAACATGACACACCGGTAGCGTGCTGGCACACTGTACTACTATACATGACACATATGTAACTTGCGGGTGAATCCATAGCACCTATCACACAGAAATTTCCAGTTACAACCAACATTTGCTAAACTATAGTTACTATTTGTTTAGTTTAATTAGAAATAACACTCACTGAAATTTTAAAAATGAAAAGTTACATGGAATCAACAAAAATGAGTTGCAACTCGTATTTTGAGTAATTTTGTTTGTGACAGAGTATTACCCCTAAAGCAAAAGTATATATTTTCTTCTAATTTAATTCAAGTTCCTTACCTTTTGTTGCGATGTTATACTTGAATGAACAGCATGAGATGTTCCAATTCTTGGGGTATTGATTACCACAGAGTATCAAATACGGATATTGATAACACGATTCATTCATTGTGTAATTTTGCTAATTTTTTTGTACCGCACCGCAATATTTTTGAAAACATCATAAATCGATGGACATTATTTTTCAGATTCATTCGCTCTTAAATGATTACATTTTGAGATATTGAAACTCAGTTTTCAATGTATAATCGTGGAATAGCGTTCACCTAATAACAGCCTAAATCAAAAGTGTTAAAATATAATCAAAATTTTGGTAGAGGAAGAATTGTAATGGCCCTCTGTAGACGATTAACAAAACACGCCTCAATATCCTTAGAAGAAGGCCTGTCGAGCAACGACTGTTGCTTGTTCGGCAATCTGAGCTGACTATATCATTTATATCGCCTGTTGTTAGTTATACAGAAAATCAAATAGTCCTGAGTGGATCTGTCTTGCATTTAAATTTGTTTAAATAAATGTTTGCGATCCATTGTACACATTTATATCACAATTTAATGAATTTCAAATTCTTTTCTACTGCAATGAAAGTATTTTCTATAAAAAAAAGCGTCAGCTTGAATTTATTCTTTGAGGTCTTATAAAGACTCGAGGATTCACTCGTTATAATTAATATAATTAGTTTCCATTTATGCACTCATTCGTTGGTTACAATTTATATCGCTAGCTTCCATACAGGTAACATATCAACATTTTACTTATAGCTTTTGAAATATGAACTTCCTGACCAGAGCAATCTAATGAAAGTTGTGTTCCGCAGATGTTCACTGTGGTTGCTAGATATATATCGGTATGTAACATTAAATGAATTAAGGTATAATACCTAGCGTATACAAATTAAAAAGACTAATATTAACATCCTACACTGGGATGTTAATCGTAACATGGTACAATTGCTTAGAACTATTCGCAATTTATGGTAGTGAACGTATTTACTATTTGATCCGTGCCGAGAATGCCTTGCCACACGTTCTGTTGGTAAAGTTCCCTTCAAGACAAGACCTCGAGCGCAGGAAAAGCGTACGATTAGGAAGACGTATCATCCTAGTCGCTTCCATGAACAATCGCAGGCCTAGTATGGCTTCTGATAGTCCACGTAGGACGCCTTGCAATTGTGCGCGGACATTGACATAACTAACATCTTGTACACTATCTCAAATATTAATACAAATAATTGGAATTGACGCGTTGATTCAATATCAGCGTAGGCTGGTCTTTATCTGACATTCTGAGTTTTAATTTAATTTAGTTCAGCTTGACGAGCCCTGACGGTGAAAAAAATGTTATAACTGTAAAACAAGAGAACTGAACGAAGAATATTATCCTGCAGATGCTCAGATCCTGCACTTCATGCTCGACATTCACAATGACTTTTTTGTCCCAAATTAGTTTGGTAGCTATTCAAGTTAAACTACTCTTACATATTCTTACAGCAAAATAAGTACACATTTTAGTGGGAACTAAATTTTTAGAGCATGCATATTGAACACTGCCTACTTCTCTTGGTCACGAGAAGCCTTCGAGACACAATGAAATATAAAATAACACGTATTTTTTAAATACACTGCGAAGATAAGCCATATGAAATTTAAAGGATGTCTTTTGCTGTCCAAGCATCACAAGGATATGTTATTACAACTGTTCGTAAAGCTGTTCAAAAAAGTTAACGACTGTTCCGCTTATGTTTGTGACATCGTCAACCATTTTTAAATATCTTCTCTTTTACGCATTTGTTGAAAGGAATCTTAATGGTTGCCAAACGGTTCGTTTCATTACCGTGGATTGATTAGATAATTATTCCGACTCGAGCACTGCCGGTGCTTCTCTCAAGGTCATCGACTAACGTCTCTCGGTCATTGATAGAGATATTGAGAATACGTTACGGGAGACAGTTTACTATTCGCCTTCGGTTGCATCAACACGATGCCTTGTAAATATGGATAAATCAGCACGATGCCGTGCCAATATGGATGCATCAACAAGATGCCTTGCTAATAGGGATGCATCAACACGATGCTTTGCTAATATGGATGCATCAACGCGATACCTACTGAATATGGATGCAACGACACGATAATATGTGAGAAACATTGCATTATTAGAGGACAAAAGATCGTAATTGTTTTCCTTTTCTAACTAACTCTCACGAATGGTTCAGTCAACCACCCCTCTCAAAATGGTTGTCTTCTAGACCTATTTGTTGATTAGCTCGGCTGTGCGAGTGAGTTTGGCAATATACATTGACAACTAGCACTGGGTTTTGTCAATTGACGTTGACAGCTTGAACTTGATTTTGATTGATGAAAACTAAAAAAAATGGTTACTGTACTTTACGGGACATTTTTACCATTGATTTGTTAGTATTCACTCCTCTGTGCGCTTGTCAACGGCTCTGTTAAAACTCCGTCTGACATTAGGCTACTGTCATCAATAGCTGCTAAATCCTACGGATGGTTCAACATGTTAACTAGACAAATTAAGTCTACTCTGCTTTCCCGTACATACTTTGATTATTTTGGCGTTTATAGTCCGTAAAACAAACCCTAATTTCAATTGATCATTTTTTAATTCAATTGACTCTTTATTTTTACACATATGATAACTTAAAAGTTTGCGGTATCTCTTCCACTGTTTATAGTTGGTTTAATATATTGCGTGCCCATGACCGGCACGATCTCTACTGAGACAATTTCAATACTCTCGACGTGCACGGAACGCATTCCGTCACCTGCAGTATTTTTGAAAATAGAATATTCCCATTGGCATTTAATGTTTGTTTGCTGAAGCTGGGTGTCAAATCAGTCCAAGACATGCAAAAGCCATCGCGGGATTAGTTAATAATGAATAAAACGGAACTCAACCACAATACGTGGCCTCTCCTTCTTTTGGATTCTGAAATTAATATTTATCGATACATGGCAAAGCTTATGGAATAATCACCCTATGTGTTATTTATTTCCAGCATATCCTGTATTATACCTTATGCTTCCGCATATTCGTTTATGCGTCACAAGATATTGGTTGAAAAAATACACTACACACACGGCTAAATGATATTATTTTAAATATAAATGAATTCGTGTAGCCCATTGGCTCGTCTGGTTTAGTTACCACCTCTCGAATTGAATTAGATTACTCGGTTACACGCGCATGCGCGTTTGTCGCTACATGACCTAAATCAACTTCATCTGGTAAGATGGGTGTTAGTTTGCTAGCGTCTGGCTACTTGCCACATGCTTCCGTACACTTTGCCACTTTCAACTTAGCTGGTTGCTGGAGTTCATTGGTTTCTCTAATTCTGCCGCCTAACATCAACTCTGTACAGCGGTTTGACTGTTTTCAGCTGTTATGATCGCTAACTTCGTAAACTTTGTCACAGTCACTCTTCGATTTCACATATCATTTTAGTATTGGGCCGTTGGGGCACGAGTGAACGGAACAAGAGTCGCGCTCCCTAGAGCACCAGTGTTGAATCGGCGTCCTAGGGCAGCCTGTACCTTCAATTATTCTAATTTATGTCACAGCACGTCAGAATACGTCGTTCATTCTCTGAGCTACAGCATAACTGTTCAATACCTTTTTCCTCTTAACGATGATACAGGTTCTGCGTCTGTCTCTAACGATCCTTCAATCGTCCATTTGTTAACTATTTATGTTACGTCTAGTACTCGCACTGTGGTACGCTCGCGTTCACCACCTACTGTCTGGTTTATAACAGAACCACACTTATCAATATGCAGTTCATCTACTTTATAGTGCATCACATTACACTCTTCCAGCTACCTCGTCTCATCCAACACTGTAAGATCCGGAAGACACTCTCAATCTGTCTGATTGCTAAATGAAACAAAACTCCTAGTCGATCAGAATTGGTGTCCGTTCCCAGCAACTCGCAGCCACTCCCGATATCTCATTTGATACTATTTGGGCGAGATTAGATAAGCGTAAGGGGATGCAGGATAACGGTTTTTGAGCGAGACGTGAGCTGGAGTTTCCCCCTGAACGTGGGGATTTGATTTAATTCGAAAATATTCGGCCACTTCTCTGTAAGCTGTCTCTTTTTTCATATAAGTCTCACTCTATGTGCATGAGTCACACTCTATGTGCAGATTTATTCTGAAGCTACACTCAGTCGGTACATGTACTCTCGTCTGACATTTACTACTGCACCTCTCCTCAAAAGAATGGTAGGTCTTTGCATTCCCTTTTATTTGTTACAGGTCTCCGTCGTATGGAATGTACTCATGATCATATGCACATTGTGCCCATCCAACTTCATTCATGACGGCATTCATACGTGAGGGTTGCGTCATTCTCTCTGGGCCGCCAGCTACTCTCCTAAGGTTCACCGCTCTTACTCGTGAGAGTTCACCGCTACTCCTTCTGTCTCGACAATACCCATCTTCTTGGCTACGGTATGTTTGCTCAGAAGCACTACAGTTTAGTAGCAGAACTAAATCGTTCTCACTAACACCACCCAAACGAGAGTTCACACCTCTATATCTGCTATACCCACCTCTCAGGCTACGGTATCGTTTGGTAACGCTACGGATAGTGCCTTCACTACCCTTTAAGGTAGACTCCAAACCATCCCACTTATCACAGTCACACGATCTACTGTCGAATCCATCTCAATACCCACGGATCGCTTCGCTAACTGTGTAGTAATAGTAATTCGTCTGACTGCCCTCGTATGCGCTATTGATGCCCGCTACTGTCGATATCTCAATCAACGTCTTGTTGTATATCGTCTCAGACACTCGTGGCTACATTAAAAGGTAGAAGTCACTCATGACTTGAACGACTCTACTTAGCTTCGTGACGCGAGTGATGTGTGTTCTGTAACACTAAGCTTCGTGACACGAGTGATGTGTGTTCTGTAACACTAAGCTTCGTGACACGAGTGATGTGTGTTCTGTAACACTAAGCTTCGTGACACGAGTGATGTGTGTTCTGTAACACTAAGTTTCGTGACACGAGTGATGTGTGTTCTGTAACACTAAGTTCC
>SDVV010023715.1:0-12707 GCA_016164225.1 Gammarus roeselii
GAGTCGTGCTACAACTCATCATGCTAATGATCTCCGTTAGTCCATCTTTATGAGTCGTGCTACAACTCATCGTGCTAATCATCATCTGTGTCCCTTTTTGTCTCTTGCGGCATTTTAAAACTATGAGCGATCTCATCATCATTTAACAATGTTCAATCGTATAGGGAAATTTCTCGTTCATTATGCGTCATGAACATTGAAGCAAATAATAAATAAATAAAATATGCGTCATGAACATAGTATATTTTCGTTGTTTTCTGCTTATACAGGAGGCCACATCATTTCAGATCAAATTGTAGGTTTATGGAACGAAACAAATTGAAGGTTCTTTGACAACGACTTTCTTGACTGGAAGCAACAGAAGATCGGTATCAAGGGATAATATTTTTACAAAACTCATTCCCAGCAGTGAATTATGTACTAAGTAGGATCGGTGAGATTTTTATAAATCCAGTTTCCTGCTAATAAATTGTCATCATTTGTGGTCCTCTGAATTTTGGGATATGTTCCATTGTTTTTACCCGGACTATCATCTAGATAAGGGTATCTTGATTAAGAAAAGGTGAACTGGACAAGTTCACTTACAAATTCCACAATTGAAAACATGTCTGGTATTGTTTTTGTCACTTAAAAAAATTCTGAATAACGTTTACGGTTTGAACTGCAGCGTTTTTTTCATTCCCTTCTTTTATTCTTACAAACTTTTTATCCATCACTTCTCTTACAGACACAATGCTGACCTTCTTACATTCTTACTGATCTTTCTGACCATCACCTCTCGTACAGACACAATGCTGACCTTCTTACATTCTTACTGCTCTTTCTAACCATCACCTCTCGTACGGACACAATGCTGACCTTCTAACATTCTTACTGCTCTTTCTGACCATCACCTCCCGTACAGACACAATGCTGACCTTCATACATTCTTACTGATCTTTCTGACCATCACCTCTCGTACAGACACAATGCTGACCTTCTTACATTCTTACTGCTCTTTCTAACCATCACCTCTCGTACGGACACAATGCTGACCTTCTAACATTCTTACTGCTCTTTCTGACCATCACCTCCCGTACAGACACAATGCTGACCTTCATACATTCTTACTGATCTTTCTGACCATCACCTCTCGTACAGACACAATGCTGACCTTCTTACATTCTTACTGCTCTTTCTAACCATCACCTCTCGTACAGACACAATGCTGACCTTCTTACATTCTTACTGATCTTTCTGACCATCACCTCTCGTACTGACACAATGTTGACCTTTTTACTTTCCTACGGAGTATCTAACCGCCACCTCTCATACGGACACGTCACCTTCCTTCTTACATTCTTTCTGACATTCTAACCATTGCTGCTCCTACAGACACTAATGCTTATTGTTTTAATGATTTTTTTTCTTCATAAAATATTATTTACATGTATTTATTTTTCAAAATTAATTTGTGTTTGTTCAAAATGCTATAAGTATTAATTATTTTAGCTTGCATATCCATAGAATTTCTTTGAAGAACATTAAGCATGTAAAAAATTGAATTGAATATTTTTATTATTATATATGTTTCATACTATTTTAGCCACTATAAAAGTATGGTTTAAAAAGTTACACCTTAAATCTACTTTTTTTTTTCAACCAATTGTTTACAATAACGATCGAAAGTTATATTCAGTCACTTCTGTTTTCTTACCTACCTCTCGCCCCAGACTCCATGCTGCCATCCCCGTTGCACCAGGCTGATAAGCTCGACCCCGTGGCCGTGTTAGATCCGTCCAAGCTGCTCCCAGGCGGGCTGCAGGACGACGATGACGACCTTTGTGCCAGCATTTCTGTCATCATGCAGCGCTCAAGCTCAAAGCGGCAGTCCGTCAAGCGGCGCGGCTCGTCCTTCCGACGACGCCTCACCAGGAGCTCTACACACACAGACAGCTCGGCTGAGTGAGCAGATTCGATTAAATTTGTTTAGATTAATTTGAAATGATTAGATTTGATTCAATTAGATTTAATTCAATTATATTTGGTTTAATCAAATTTGATCCAGCATGATTCGATTCGATAAGATTCGATTGCTAGTTTTTTTTATCAAATTAGATTCTATTTGATTATATTTATTAATTGATTAGATTTCCTTTGATAAGCTTTTATTTAATTAGTTTTTCTTGCTTAGATTTTATTTGATTTGTTTAAATTTGGTTCATTTCATTTTTATTCAATTTGTGATATGCTACAACTTTGTCGCAGTCCCACTTTCGCTGGAACCGAGCGCTCACCTCGATCAAAATTCTGACGCATACTCTGCTGCCAACATAGGAACTCTGAAAACACTCATAACAAGCTCCCGCCTACTCCGTACCAACGCGAACACCCTCCACAACGCCTCCTTGTTGACCCCATCGTGCTGCTTTTTCCAGATCTATGAAGGGCCAGAACACTTTCATTTCCTCTGCAAGGTACATCTCACAGGCTCTCTCACTTCTAAAGTCTGATCTTGACACCCTTCACCACTCATAAAGCCACTCAGTTCTTCGCAAGTTGCACCATCCATACTGGCTCTAATCCTCTTGATTAGCACTGCCCCCCTACAACTTACCCACCACACCCAACAAAGCGATACCTCCTGAGTTGCTGCATTCATTTTGATCTCATTTGCTTCTATACAGCGGAACACTGCAAGCACTGCGCCAATCAATCGGCTGTACGCAAGACCCGGGACACAGCACAGATTTAATAGCCTTGACGACCACCTGACTCCACTCCTCTTAAGACACTCCGTCGCAACGCCGCCCAAACTTTGGGCTTTCATTATTTTCATCCCTTCTACAGCCTCTTGCATTACATCATTAGTAACCTCCCACGCTCCCGCTCTCAAAAACAGCATTCGTGCGCAACCACCCTCGGTAACAATGACGGGCTCTCAGACGTCGTCAACATTCAACGACCCCTCAAATAACTCGGCCATCTCTTCTCTCTTCTGTACATCACCCCTCTTCTGTACATCACCCCTCTTCTGTACATCACCCCTCTTCAACAACAACCGAACGCGCACATCTTCCACTCCATCGCAGGAGGAGCTGGTGTTGACCAACAACAGCCACGTCCTCACCCTCCCTCTACACCATTTTCCAGGATATAGTATTGTCTCCTCAAATTCTTGCACAGTTGCCTGCCCCATCTATCATTAGTGTTCTTCTTTGCTGTCCTCACCACACGCTTCACCACTCTTCTTTCTACTTTATGGCTGTCATGATAGACATCTGACCTCACCTGCGACCACTCCTTGAAGCTCTTCTTTTCTGCGCTACT
This sequence comes from Gammarus roeselii, assembly GCA_016164225.1. Classification (NCBI taxonomy): domain Eukaryota; kingdom Metazoa; phylum Arthropoda; class Malacostraca; order Amphipoda; family Gammaridae; genus Gammarus; species Gammarus roeselii. The sequence continues at coordinate 3,310 of SDVV010023715.1, forward strand.
GTTATTTTAACCTCATCTGTCAACCCCTCGCATCTCTTCCTTCTGCACCCGCCCACACTGCACACACCAGACATTTTTTGCACACCTCAACAACGCATCTCTGAACGTCTCTTATTTTTCCTCAACATTTCTAAGCTTTTCCGCCAACTCTCGCATTTAGGTCCTCCAGTACCGTCCGCTGTATTGATCTCCAAAACTCTCGATACACTCAATGCTTGTCCTCCTCCTCCTCACAGCTCTCGTTACCTGATCCGTAAACACTCGCAAACACCCATCTTTCTATTCTAACTTAACATTTACTCACATCAATCAAAATGGCACTTCCTTCCACTCTGTAACGCTACTAGCCAACCAATCACTCGGTAATAACACAACACCTTTTTGTGTCCAACCTTTCTCTACGCCCGGTTTCCTTCAATTTACCTCATTAAACTCATGATCGCCCCTACTTTTCAACTTCGTCTCACTCAGCGCCAGAGCATAACACTTTGCATCCTCTCAATCGTATCGCCAACCTGTCCCTTCATTTCTTCCTTCATTCGTTTGTACTACAATCACGCACATTTAACAATCCTAATAATAGGGTTTGGAGTGGTCTGAGCCTCTCCTCACCCCGCTCGTCTTGCCGTCTTAAAGGAAATTTTCATATGAAGAGATCCCTAGCTCCCTTCGCTCCTCCCTAACTGTCGCCTCCTATGACACGTAAGGGGTCATGATACAGAATTCTTACACCCCGCGGTAGCGGCATGTTTTCACCCTCTTAATAAGCGAGCTCTTTTTGATTCCTTAATTCATTTGGACGTAACATTTTTTTTTAGCAATTCCAACTATGAGCCTAATCCTTATTTTCCCCTGCAACGTTTGAAATGCTTCGATAGGCATCAATGGATAATATCCCTTGCTCATCACTAGTATTGACACGTTCCAAACAGACCTCGGTATCACGGTATTTATGACCCTACAATTCCATTCTGAGTATTTACCGACACTTACTCATAAATCCAAAACACTAATAACAAAGTGCTCACTCGATTCTAGTTTTCGGTACAATGGGTTTCCTGACCTTTCTATTGAATCCAGCTTTTAACAATCCTAGAGACGGACGATGACTTTTCGATGACTTGAAGCAGCACTGGTTGCTGGTTTGAAGTTCAGTGCCAGAAGGACATCGACTGCAGTGCACTAGAAAGCCTCGACACTCTAATCTAATCTTGACTTCAGCTCAGATTCTAATCTCCTTTCTATTCTTGCTGTTCTCACGCATGAGGTACCCAATTCTGAGCGTTGATCTCATCATGCATGACATGACGTTCAAGGATTTGGACTCTAGAGCTCTTTAACTCTATCCCTAAGAACGGTTGTGGACGTGGAGGTTGAGGCCGACGCTGTGCGGGAGAAGGTTCGGGTGTACAGAGAAGTGCTGACAGGAGTACGGGAACAACCCTGGGAAATTGGCAGGTAAGGAGATCGAGCGGCGGTTCCGCCATTATTTGCCAGGAATACGCCAGTGACAGAATTAATTAAAAAATTGAAGAAAATGTCTTGAATTGGATACAGTATCTGACGTATCAGTCTAATATTACAAGTAGTTTAAACCGTGTATTTTTTCTCCTCGACATCAAAGTGAAGCATATTCATTTTATCAATTATATGACTCGTCCTATACATCGTTTGTGTCAAGGGATGTTGAAAAGGCATATAATGAATCCCACAAGTCTGTCAATATAAAGTAATGCTCTTTCCTCCAGGAAACTAAAACTTTGTCGGTCAGCAAGGGCGTACCTTACTGAGAACGAAGGAGCTGAGGAGGAGCGGCTGGCACAAAGCACAAGCACCAAAGACATCTGCTACAGGCACTTCCGTTACGCCAGAAAGGTATGCCTAAAGCCAAATCAATTTCAGAGACTACCAGTAATTTGCTAATTCACTAACTGCTGATTTAGCGTGCGGCAGAAGGACATTTACTCGATTTCTTTAGCAAACTAGGCTCCTCCTAGGCATCTGTTTGGTTCACGGGCCGCATGGAGTCGCGGCCCAGCTGGTGGGAGGTGGGTGAATACTATTTATTTCCCTTCAAAAAAAAGCGACTAAAAGGGGCGGAGCGAAGGGGCTAAGAATCCCGTTCTTTGTAAAACCCTTCCTCAAAGACGGCAAGACGAGCGGGGGGAGGTGAGGCTCACTCCTCTCCGAACCCTATTGTTAGGGCCGCTGAATGGGCATGGCTGTAGTACGAATGATGTAAAAAGGAGGGTGATTAGTGAGATGATTGTGAGGAAGAAGTTTGATGTGTTGGCGCTGAGTGAGACGAAATTTAAAGGTAAGGGAGAATGTGAGTTTGGTGTGGTAAGTGGAAGAAAGTCTGGTGTGGAGGAAGGTTGGGCACGAAAATTTGTTGTTTTGATATTGAGTGATCGGTTGGCTAGTAGCGTTACCGAGTGGAAGAAGGTGTCCTCAAGATTGATGTGGGTGAAAGTTAAGTTAGGCGTAGAAAGATGGGTATTTGTGAGTGCTTATGGACCTGGCAGCGAGAGGAGAGGAGTGAAGAGGAGAGGGAGCAATTCTGGACTGACCTGAATGAGTGTATTGAGAGTTTTGGAGGTCATTTCAATGTTGTTGCACTGGTTGACCTTAATGCGAGCGTTGGAGATGTAGTGGTGGAGAATGTGATAGGTCTGTGAATGGAGCAGGAGTTGGTGGTCGGAAACAGTTTGTTCCACAAGCGAGATATCCACAAGTACACATGGGTAAATATGGTCCATGGTGCAGTGGTGGAGAGAGCACTGATTGATTATGTGCTGATATCGATGAGAGTGTTGGGGAGGCTGTTGGATGTGCGGGTGTTGATGGGGAGGGTGGAGGAGTGTCTAACCATCTGCTGGTGGAAGGTAGATCAAGAGTGAAGCAGAAGTAGAAAGGCAACAAACGAGTGGGAGAAGGAAGCGAGTTAGTGAAAGTGAGTGGACTGAATGTGAGAAGTAGAGCCGAGGAGTTCCATCAGGCGTTGAGGGAAGAATATAACAACGTGAGAGGACAGGATCTGAGAGATGTGGAGGGAGAATGGGAGGCGTTAAGGGATGCGTTGCTGAGATGTGCGAAGAAGGTGTGTGGTGCGCGCCATGTGGGCGGGTGCAGAAAAAAAAGGTTGCAAGTAGTGGAACGAGGAGGTCAAATTAGCGGTGGCACGGAAAAGAGGAGCGTTTGAGGAGTGGATGCAGGTGAAGTCAGTGGTGACTTATGAAAGCTACAAAGAGAAAAGAAGCGACTTGAAGCGGGTGCTGAGGAGAGCCAAAAGGGACGCCGATGCCCGCTGGGGCAGTCATTGTGCCAGAATTTTGAGGAGAACAAAAAGATGTTCTGGAAAGAGGTGATGAGGGTGAAAAAGGGTGAGACCGGAAAGGAGGAAGTCTTGAAAGATGAAAATGGCCAGTTGTTGTTGGAAAGTGATGATGTACGGAAGAGGCGGGCCGAGTATTTTGATGAGTTGTTGGATGTCGAGGATGACAGAGAGGCTGACATTGTTGCTGTGGATGGTGGTGGTCGGATGCCAGTTTTCAGAGAAAGACTTGTGGCGGACATTACCAGGGAAGAGGTGCAGGAGGCGGTGGAGGTGATGAAAGCAGGGAAAGTCCCTGGTTTGGATGGCGTTGCGACCGAGTGCCTGAAAAAGGGTGAAGTAACGATTGTTGAATGGTTGGTGAGGTTACTGAACTTGTGTTTTGTGGCAGGCATGGTACCAATTGAGTGGTGCAGTGCCTGCATTGTTCCGCTGTATAAGGGCAAAGGAGATAAAAATGAATGCTGCAACTCGAGAGGTATCAGTCTGTTATGTGTGGTTGGTAAGTTGTACGGGAGAGTGCTGATCAAAAGGATTAGAGACTGTGCGGACTGCGCAATTGGAGAGGAACAGTGTGGCTTTAGGAGTGGTAGAGTGTGTGCCGATCAGATTTTTGCAGTGAGACAGGTCTGTGAGAAGTACCTTGCCAAAAAAAAGGATGTGTTCTGGACAGGATTGACAGGGAAGCGCTGTGGAGAGTTGCGTTTGTATGGAGTTGACGGACATCTGTTGAAAGCGGTGTAGAGTGTCTATGTTGGCAGCCGAGCATGTGTCAGAGTGGGAAGCGAGGTGAGTGATTGGTTCACGGTAAAAGTGGGACTGAGACAAGGCTGCGTGATGTCTCCCTGGTTGTTCAACCTTTATATGGGTGGAGTGGTCAGGAAGATAAACGCGTGTGTGCTGGGTCGTGGCTTGGAACTGTTGGAAGCGAATGGGCGGAGTTGGCAGTTGAGCCAGTTGCTATTTGCTGATGATACGGCCCTGGTTGCGGATTCAGAGGAGAAGCTATGTAGGCTAGTGTCTGAGTGTGGTAGAGTGTGTGAGAGGAGGAAGCTTCGAGTGAACGTGGATAAGAGTGACGTAATGAGATACTCGAGGACTGTCGATGCGAGAAAAATTAGTGTCACCCTAAGTACAGAGCTCCTGGAGGATGTTCAGTGTTTTAGGTATCTGGGCTCCCATGTGGAGATAACTGAACTAGTGGAAACTGAAGTGAAGGCGCGAGTGAAGGTGGGGTGTAAAGTGATGGGTGCACTAAAGAGTTTAATGAGCTGTAGGACGTTGGGGATGGAAGCAAAGAGAGGGCTGTATGAGGGTGTTGTTGTCCCAACTTTGCTCTACGGAGCTGAGACTTGGGGGGTGAGAGCTGAGGAGAGAAGAAGGTTGAATGTTTTCGAGATGAAATATTCGAGGAGCATGGCTGGAGTAACGCTGAGAGACCGGATCACCAACGACGTGGTTCGAATCATAACAGGGATGGTGAAGACGTTGGAGGACAGAGTGGATTCGCGTGTTCTGAAATAGTTCGGGCACATGGAGAGGATGGACGAAAGGAGATTGGTGAAAAGGGTGATGAATGCGGAGGCAAGTGGTCGCAGGCCTAGAGGTAGACCGATGTTTGGGTGGATGGATGGTGTGAAGCAGGCGTTAGGAAGGAGAGACATGAATGTGAAGGTGGCGAGAAAGCGTGCAATGGACAGGCGTGAGTGGAGAATAGTTGTGAATGGTCGATTTTGACGCTGCTCTGATGTGCTTTCCCGCCCTTGGCATCCCGCTGTTGGGATGGTCGTGGGTGGGGAGGGCCCGGCCATTGTGACACGGCGGGGGTAAACCAGTGAAAACTGTCGAGCTCTGCTGCTGACAACGGACCCTCAGGCTGCACTCATGACCCAAAGTGTATGTTGCGGGGGTACCGGCCGGACCCTTAAGCACAAAAGGGCTAAGTTGTGTGAGCGTGAGCGTATGAGGGTGTGAGGTGCGCCTTGCCATCGGCCACTCTCTTTTCTGGGGGATGCGGTCCAGTGTCTGTATCTGTATCGTATGTGTAGTTCAAGTTTCCTTCAAGTCATGTTAAACTCCCTCTTAATAAACCTTCTAATAATCGTCACACATACACAAACACAAACAAACGCGCACACCTTCGTACACGTTCACACACATACACACACACAGTTGTTCTAACTAGTCCTTTTTCGGGTGCTAGTAACAGCCAAGTTGCGCTCTTCTATCATACACCTTTTTCTACGACTCCTTTCTTTTCTTTCTTGTCATGCTATTCACATGCGTGAGACCTCCTACACTGAGTGGAGTTCTCATGCATGGCATCTCTGTTTTCTGTCTCTTCGTCATCTTCCCCCTCATCAGGTGTTGGGGCGTATCCCCCCGGCATTTTAAGGACGACTGTGAATCCTTGGGGCTCAGAAGCAGGGTAAGTAGTGTGCTAATCCTCCCTACTGCCTCCCGGGAAGTGCTGGGACCATATAGCCTTGGTACCTTAGGATTTTCTGGACCTCCCGTCTCACTTGTACATTCCTTTGACATTCGCCGCGTAAAGGAGTTCGACTTCACGCAGTTGTAAACCTAACATATTGAAAAAACTGTGTAACTCGATGCAGCATGGTTCACTGGTTTGACGTTCGGTGCCAAAAGGACGCTGGCTCCAGCGCTCTAGAAAGCCTCGTTAGTGCAATCTAATCTAGCAAACTAGGCCACTCTAATATAGGCCAAAAGATTTGGGATCACTAGGAAGGTCGAACGTTGAACATTCTTGCAAGGCAGCGAAGTGGTTTGAAAACATTTGTTGTAGACTGTGACTCGATTTACTTTTTACTTGCTACACGAGAAAAACAGTGTTAGTTAGGAATTTAGCGCCTTTCTCTCTTTGCCATAAGAAAGTTCATTGCTTCATTTGCATAAAATAATTAATCAATTTACCTAGCAAATACTCTGTCATTGAGCGAGTACATACGGGATTTTTTATTGTGAATTATTTATCCACATGCTTTATTACGCCCCACTCTTGAGGCCGTTGCTATCTTTTTCCGCAAACTATCATGATAAGGCCAGCCCTCCCTTATCATCAGCTGGTAGTCCTGCAACAATGACCGATGTCACTTCATAGATAAGTAGTAACGGATAACCATGCGTTCTGCAATTCTTCACTGCATCATCTCTTAATGTATGTGTCACTCCAAACGACCATTGACCCTCTGCAATGGCATCCAGCGTTGATCGTTGTATCATCTGTTTGTGTGTCCCTCCTTGCTACCAATGACCATTAACAAATACTTCCAAAGTAGCATCATCTGCTTGTTTGACTCCTTACTACCTCTGGCAATCAACAATTACTTCCATCATTGCATCCTCTGCTTATTTGCTGACTATCGACAATTGCCTCCATCATTGCATCGTCTGCACGTTTTGTCCGTTTTATTACCTCTGGCAATCAACAAATACCTTCATCATTGCATCATCTGCTTTTTTGCTGCTAACCAACAATTACCTCCATCATTACATGATCTACACGTTCGTTCCTTTTACTACCTCTGACAATCAACAGTTACCTCCATCGTTGCATCATCTGCATGTTTGTCCTTCCTCGCGACGGTCGGTGCCAGAAAGACGCTGACTCCAGCGCACTAGAAAGCCTTGCCACTCTCATCTAATGTTTCCCCTCCTTGCTAGCACTGACCATCAACATTAACCTCCATTGCTACATCGTTCCATCATCTAATGTGTCTTACTTCATGACCACAGACCATTGGTAGTGGCCTCTACCAATTCTGGAGCTGGTTTGTATCCCTGGAGCTGTGGTATGGTCGTTTTAAAAGGATCGAGTCCCACTTCGGCAGCGCAGTGGCCTCGTATTTCTACTTCTTACGCTGGGTGATGGGCCTCAACGCTACGCTAGTCGTCGTCACCGCAGCCTTTGTCATAATCCCTGAGGTGGGTGCCTGTCAACTAAGACGACCTGCAATACGATAAATTTGTTGTGCGAAGCTATGCGACGTAAGGGACCCAAGTAAACTGTTAAATTGTTCACGTCAATGCGACAATATTTGCAAGAGCTGTTAACTTTTGTACAGTATGTCGTATGGCTCCGCTTGGGTGCAGTATGTCGTATAGCTCCGCTTGGGTGTAGTATCTCGTATGACTCCGCTTGGGTGCAGTATGTCGTATGGCTCCGCTTGGGTGCAGTATGTCGTATGGCTCCGCTTGGGTGCAGTATGTCGTATGACTCCGCTTGTGTGCAGTATGTCGTACGACTCCGCTTGGGTGCAGAATGCCGTATGACTCCGCTTGGGTGCAGTATGTCGTATGGCTCCGCTTGGGTGCAGTATGTCGTATGGCTCCGCTTGGGTGCAGTATGACGTATGACTCCGCTTGGGTGCTGTATGTCGTATGGCTCCGTTTGGGTGCTGTATGTCGTATGGCTCCGTTTGGGTGCAGTATGTCGTATGACTCCGTTTGGGTGCAGTATGTCGTATGGCTCCGCTTGGGTGCAGTATGTCGTATGGCTCCGCACGACGCAATTAATTGCGCTGCGTCGCGTGTTGCTTAGCAGCAAACGCGACTTGAATCACTGCTCAAGTTGCTCAACGTATGGTAGTGCAAAAATTATTCATTCATAGTTTATTGATGTAAAAATTTTACCACTGCTTCGAATATATAATTTCCTTTCTGGCATTCATCTTTACTGTTTGATTTATGACAGCAGTTCCATCAGTCAAAGCTATCCCGCAGGCGGACAAAGTCTTATGAATGACAAAATAAAGAGCTGTTAAAACCTGGAATTCGATTACCATAGATATAAGAACTGGCAGAATAATTGCTACCTTCAAATGTAAACTAAAATTATACCTGTTTGAACTTGTACGTGCAGAAACTCTTGAATTGTAATTTACTTCTGCTATGCAATTTACCGTGTCAACTATTTGTGTTTCAAGATTTCATCTATAGATGCTTTCATTCTATATGTACACAACTGTAACCGTCCGTCGCGGTGTGAGGGTGTGAGCAGCCGAGCTCCACAGTTTTAGTGGAATTTAGGAGGATTGGTGTCAGAGTCACATTGAAAACAGTGTTAGACTACACTGTAAAGTGATGTCGAAGTGACAATTTGACTGACATTGGTAAATTTGTTTGTACTTTCATGTAATACGTGATATTGAACAAGAATGAACCCGCCGTACTCAGCCTCTGTGGAAGTGTCAGAAAAGCCACGCATCCAGCTGTGTGATTTTACCACGATATAGTACCTCATAGTTCCACTGGCAGCTGCTGAATACTGAATCACTTTCACTAGATCGAGATCACAATCATTTCACGTAAGCAGGAACACAAATGAACACAAGAAATTTCAAGAGTGAGAAAGCCGGTCACGTACAATATCGAAGAAAGTCTTATCGCGTGTCCGAAAACTCGGCGCCTGAACACGAACCAAAAATTCCGCACCCTCGTCCCGTGTTGGTAACACGAAACAGAGGACAGTGAAGAACCCTCAACCGATGCCCTTCCCACCCCTTTCCACTCCGCTGCTCTCCTTTCTCTCACCACATACTGCGGTCATTTAAAGGCAGACCGGGGCTTTAAACCGCTCAGCCGAAAGACTCTTCTAGGCAGTGTTCGTGAAATAATGTTAAAGTAATATTTGACATCTTTAAAAGCAAATTGTTCAGAGTGTTTCCAAAGATACTCGTTCCTTCCATACTCCATGCACCCCGTCATCCGTCCAGTGTTTTTATCTCCAACAGTTCCCACTGAAGTGTTGACCCCTCTTAAAATAAACACTGCTAGCGGCATCAACGATCCTAGCGTCATCTGACAATATTGACGCTTCTAGCGTCATCTGGCGGCATCAATGATCCTAGCGTCATCTGGCGGCATCAACGCTGCTAGCGTCATCTGGCGACATCAACGCTACTAGCGTCATCTGTCGACATCAACGCTCCTAGCGTCAACTAGCAGCATCAACGCTGCTAGCGTCATCTGGTGACATCAACGCTCCTAGCGTCATCTGGCGGCATCAACGCTGCTAGCGTCATCTGGCGGCATCAACGCTGCT
>SDVV010023716.1:0-12707 GCA_016164225.1 Gammarus roeselii
ATGTAAAAATATCTACACATTTGTAAGGCAAATTCTCAATGTGTACGTTTGTATATAAACTTTTTATGTGAATTAATTCGTAAATATTTTATCTCGACAGGGTATTAGTAATCAATATTATGATTTCTAATTTACCCCAATTTTTCGTCCAACAGAATCTCCTTCCCTACCCAAGGAAGAAGAATGCATAATCGTGTTTGACGGGCGGCAGGAGCAACCCATTGCGTCACGCGGGACATCAGGGTTACCTTCTCGGGCGATGAAGCGACCCCAAACCGTTGTCACCGTACCACCTAACGGTGGCGCCTCCGTTCCCGGCCCACTTCAGGGAGGCAAACCTCTACAAGGTCCCGAAAGTAGGGCGAGGCCTGACACCGATGTTACTCACCACGGGGAAACTTCTGAGCCTCCACCAAAAAAAATGAGGTGCGAGCTGTTTGTAGAAAACGAAATGTCTCTGTTCCAAAATCGTACGTTCCTCGAATACATCATAAAACTCGGTTTTCAAGAGGTTGTATGGTCTCAAGCAATTGATAACTCAGAAAACGGATGGTCCATGCGAGGGCAAGTATCTTTAGAGTCTCAGATTCCTCTCCACGCGACCCCAGCCCAATTTTTATTAGCCTGTCGCGATCATTCATGGGGACTGTTTTGCCCAGAGGGGGAACTAGCTTCATATTGTCACTTTCATGAACCGTTGAACCTAGTGGGATACATTAACGATCCAGAAAACTCGGCACTACAGAATATGCTTGTAAATGCCTGGCCTATTTATTTAGACCAGGAACAGGATAGCAATTCATTTTTAGGCGCAATCCCACTCAGATAACTCAGATAATCGATAATATTCTTCATGAAGGGGATTCTACAGTCAATATTCATCAACCCGGCGATATTTTTGAATGCGGTTTACTTCATCATGGGGATTTGGCACAGCTTCCGATGCTTGATTTGACTGGCATTGAACCCAATCCTGATTTAATGTACGTAGAGTATGGAAACGATGTCATCTACCAGCCTTTATCATCAACTCCAATTAATCTGTCGTTAGACAACAGTCAACGTGAGGTGGAACACATTATGAATGATAGCTACATCACGAATGACATTTTGAATAGCGTCTTTGACCCTCCTTTAACCATAATAGGGGAAAGTTTGGATGTGTCTAACGTATTCTGCGACGAGATTACTATCCTTGATTCATCGATGGATCCAACTTTGGTATTATTCGAAGAATATGTAGGGTCACCGACTAGAGGTCCCACCCCGACTCTTCCTCGTTGTAACGCTGATATCTTCTAAACAATAACCATAGGTTATTTACAATAATTACCAATAGTTTTTACGTTTAAAATTTAGTTTTAAACAATGAACATTCTTTTAAAATACATTTTTTTATTCTGCTGATATTTTCTAAACAAAAACCATAGGTTATTTACAATAATTGAAAATAGTTTTTTATGGGTTAAAATTTATTTTTGAACAATAAACATTCATTTAGAATACATTTTTGTTACCCTCCGTTTTCAGTCTAGACAATACCGCGTCTTCTTCAGATAACGGTGCAAATGCGTTTTACCAATACCCGCAAGCGTTACATCAGAATGTGTGGTATCCGCACCATTTTCAGATGAATCCTCAGCAATGGCAGTTTCAAGCCTGTCAGATACAACCATGGTATGGGTATCCATTGCAAACCCAACAACCTTGGTATGGTCAACACTAGCAGGGCTCGTTATACCCACAACCGCCTTGCAGCGGCTCATGGATCCCTCAACATTCGAGCTTTCCTTATTGTAGAAGCATGTTTTATGGAAATCTGCCACACACATCGGTGAAGCAGCGCCCCATGTTTCTCAATATCCTATCTCTCAACAACAAATAGACGATTCTAGATTCTATGGAAATAACCACCAGCAGACTTCGATTACAGAATCTGACTTGTACCAAGTCGGGCATGATGCATTGCAAAGGATAGTATTTACAGAGTAATATCAATTATATTTATTGAATAAATGATTAGATTTAATACAATTCTTTATTCCTATTGTAATGCGTGGATAATTCACATAAATAAAGGACGGTTCAGGCATTCTGCGATGTTATCAGAAACTACGGGAAATGATCCAAAGGGATATACTGACGCTCCACTGTAGGCTTTGTCTTGAATATCAAATATTCTAGCATTATTCCCTTGATCCTGGGGAGGGTTATAGCTATTTACTACATCAATAGAATGGTCATGTCCGTCTTGATCTCGCGTCTTGTCTTCGTATTGTTGAGTACCAGAGTAGAAGGTGCTTGAGGAATCTACTATTTCATATTTTGCTTCAGGTCGTGTTTCATTTTCGGCTTGTTTCAATGAGCGTTTAAATCCACGAGGCTCGGCGGTAGAGTATGAAGGATCTTGTATCATATCCATGATTGTAGTTTCTTGTGTTAAGAAACTCGAAATGAAATCTGGGCGAAGAGTATTTTAGATCTGTGACGAGACGATTTTGAGTTTAAAAACATCACTGAACACCCCTCTTGATTACACAATAAATCTACACTACTGGTCTCTTGTCGAATCAGGATAGAAGCATCCAGTTTCATCTTGAGAATGTTTAAGAATATTTTGAATGTAGTAACGGTCGCTGATACGAAATTATCTCCCTCGACGAATGAGAAACTTTTAAGGTTGCGATTGTATGAAACAATTTGGTTTGACATTTTCAATACCTCCATGATGATGAGGTGCCTCAAGTAGTGGAGATGGATCACGGAGGTCGGGCGACGAGAGGCTGTGGTCGGGGCTATGAGAAGGCCAAGGCAGAGGAGGTATGGACGAAGCTATGAGCGAGGAGTGTGTGTATCCGTCCAGTCAGCAGGGTCAGTTTTATATGACTCCCACACCCACCCACCCCTTTCCTCCCCACATGAACGATGATTGCAGTACCGTACAGGTTTCGTTTTGATTTGGTTCTTGCTTCGTGCATCTGGCAGAATAGCGGGGTGGCTCTGGGTGAATGATATATCTCCCAAGTTATCGTACACTGATGTATAAATCGGTATACAGCGCAGGTTATGCATGATTTGCAGGGTTGATCTTGTTGGTCTCGGTCATATTTTCACTCGAGATGTAAGCAATTCAATCATGTCTATCTTTTGTTTCATTGTAGAGATGTCTTTCTGTATCTTTGATAGTCAATTTTTGGTTTGTTTTGTTCATCTATTTTTATTTTCAAGACGATAGGGTAATGGCAGATGAGCCATTGTTGGAGGATGCAGGGAGTGTCCCTATCGTCGCAATGTCCACAATTCCCACCGTAACCGCCGCAATATCCGTAAGCCCTACCGTAATCACCACAACATCCGCCATATCCGAGACCCTAGCGCAAGCCCGCAAACCGGTGGTGGTGGTGGTTCCTTTTCGTCTTCGGAACAACGCGGAGTTCAGCTTACAGGTGCGTTGGATGCGCCCTTGGCGCCGTCTTCTGTTGGACAGTTTGTTACTCAGTCTACTGCTCCGGAACTACCCGGAGTTCAGGCTACTGATGATCCTATCATTACTCAGTCTACTGCTCCGGAACTACCCGGAGTTCAGGGTACTGATGAGCTATTCGTCGCTCAGGCTACTGATGGTTTGACGTTGTCTCCAGTTGAGCCGTCTACTGATGTCCCCTCCTCGATTCAGGACCTGTCTACTATCGATCCGGAAGCAGATTCGGATAATGCAGTGGATGATTCGGTTGAGGCTATATTTCACCCACCAACCTCTGAAGGTATTTTGGACCACCATTTCGTAACATCGACATTTATCCCAATCACTGAACACGTCAGCATATCATCAATGATAACATTAGGATGCAGGGAATTAGTGAAGCACATTGAAACTAAATTAGGAACATTTCAAAGACTCCAATGCACCGCGAGGGTTAAAATGGGGAAAACAATGGAGGATGCATCTATAGATGACAAGGACTGGATATTAAACACATAAGCGATCCAGCTGACAAAAACAGTGGATTTAAGTGAATTGATTGAGGATCTCGGGGTAGATTTACAAAATAAATTAGAAAAACATGAGCTAGAAGGTAGTGGCTGGAGCATTAATACAGTAACCGCTGTTGAGTTGAAATTCTACAAGACAGGGGCTTAAGGAACAAAACGAATGGGTAGTTATGTTCCTTGGCCAAAAAATTGTCCAGGCAGGCACCATATTGTCAATATCAAGACAAAAACAGTAATTGTGTCCTGACAAGCATGGTTGCCCATTTCCACTTACCTGAAAATACAAACCTCTCAATTAAAAGACGTGAATCAGAGTTAACTTACCTCCCATACAAAAACACATATTTCACCTTCCCAAATCTTCCCATGAACACACCTGTGGCTTTAAAAGATTTACCAAACATAGAAAGAGACTGTGATGTCAACATTAGACTATATCAGCTCACTAAAGAGATATAAGGTTATGGGCTGGTTAGTGTATACAGAGGCAGTTTAGAGGCCAGTGAGGAGCGCACGATCCACCTTGTGCAAATCTCAGATGCTAATCATGTCGCACTCATTCCATGTTTCACTACATTTACGAAAACATTCAGAAATACGAGTCATAATGACAACTTTTTATGTCCCTTTTGCATGCAGGGCATGCACGAAAACAAAAAAGATGGTCACGTAAAATTATGTTCGTCCAATACAGGATGCAAAACATCGGTATGCCTGACGAAGGTTGAAATGTACCAATTCTCAGCCATGCATGCAACAATGAAACCCCCTGTTGTATGTTATTATGACTGTGAATCTGTGCTGGAGCCCACCCAAGAGGGGAAACATGTAGTCAACATACACAAGTTGTGCATGTACAGCTATACTCTTGTGAATAGAGATGGGAAAGTTGTAAAGCACAAAGTAGTCGATTCGACTACAGTTCCCCTTGAGGATATGGAAACACATCGTGTTAAGAATATATTGCTGGATTAAAATGAATACATGTCAACCTTACCATTGTTCCCCATCCCCGTTCTCACCAAAAAAGACGTGAAAAAATATTGCTTAAGCAAAACATGTGAATGCTGCGGAGACGCTTTTGGAGAAAAGCGTGAAAAACGTGTACGTCATCATAACCATTACGTTGAGAGGGTCTAAGATCCCAATAAAGAAGTGATAACAGAAAATTACAATGGGGCTCTTTGTTCTAATTGTAACATGAGAATAACGGAGGAACTCAGGTTCATGCCTCGTATTGCTCACAATGCATCGGCCTATGACATGCGCTTTATACTGAGAGGATTGGACGGTAAAAACTTTTCCATAATAAATGTTTTGCAAGAACAATCGGATAAAATGTTCAGCATCTGTCTCCTTGAACGATGCCACGAGCAAGTACGGGGTCAAGTTTATCGACTCGTTCTCATTCTTCAACTCAAGTTTAGACAGTTTTGCCAAAAAATTTAAAGATAGTGGGCATGACATGTAACTCCTCAATTGCCATCTGACGCCACTCGAAAAGAACATTTCTGCTACGAAGCCATCACATTGGATTCTGTGCTGGACCAAACTGAGATCCCATCACAACAAGCCTTCTACAGTCAACTTCGAGGCAAAGGAATATCGGAATTTGATTATGCTGAAGTGATCGAAATGTGGGAGGCAGAAAACTGTAAGACGTTGCGTGATTACATGATCATATACCTTCTCATCGACACGCTGCTGCTGGCTGAGGTCTTCCAAAAGTTTAGGGAGACCATGACACGCGACTATACCCTGGACCCCGTCCATTTTGTGAGCGTTGCTGGATTTGCAATGCAAGCCGCCCTCTACGAAGGATAGATGAAACTGGCGCTGGTCAAAGATATCGATCCCCTGCACTTGATTGTCAAAAACACACGAGGCGGATTCGTGACGTTGACGAAAGGTCTTACCAAGATAAACAATCCCCGATGCAAAGACTATGACCCTACATTACCCGTGTCTTCAGCAGCAATGTGGGACTTGAACAGTCTTTATGGTGGATGCTTGAGCGAACCCCTCATCATTAGCGAAATCCTCGAGCACACACCGGAAGAAATTCAAGCATTCGACTTGGTAAACACAGACTGTTCTGGAGAGTATAAGTACATTGTCTGCGTGGACGCCCAAGTCAGCGATGAAGTTGCAAGAAAAACAGATAAGCTGCCACTCCTGCTACATCACAAAGAGATTACCTTGGACGATGTTTCACCCTTCACAAAAAATCTCTTGGCTGGCTTAGAACATCTCAAAAACAGAAAACAAGCAGATCGTTTGCTTGTTGCTAGCCATCTACCTCAAAATCACTACCTCGTGGCCCTGGAACTTCTCCACGTACTTCTCAGGCAAGGACTGGAAGTCACCAAGGTTCATCAAATTTTTCACATCAAGCAGGAACCGGTCTTCAAAACTTTTATCATGAAAAATATCCAGAAACGTCAGGAGTCTACGAACTCCTTTGAAAAGTCCCTATTCAAACTTTTATCCAATAGTATACATGGTAAGCTATTTTTCAGCCCGCTCAACAGAAATCTAGAGGCAAAAGTCGTGTGCACCCCCAACGAGTTCCGAAAACACGCTGCCAACCCGCTCCTAAAAAACTGCTACGTCATCGGTCCCGAAACAGTCATCATGATCCTCAAGCAAAATAATATCCGAATGGTTCATCCACTCCAAGTTGGGTTCTTCGTGCTTGAAAAAGCAAAAGAAAAAGTCTACAGCTTTTTCTATGACACACTGAAGCCACGCTACGGTGACAACGTCCCGCTCATCTACACGAACACTGACTCGTTGCTCATCCAGTTCAAAGGCGTGGCCGACATTGAAGCGGGGATGCGCCAAGCTCCATTGGCTGAATACATGGACTTCTCCAACTATCCCAAAAATCACCCCTTGTTCGATGAATCCAAGAAAGGACAGCTAGGACTACTGAAAAGCAAAACAGCTGATGACTACCCGAGTGAAATCACCTGATTACAACCCAAGTGTTACAGCATGTTGCTTGAGTCCGACGCAACAAAATCGGCTGCTAAAGGTGTCAATTACCAGACACAAGCCAAAATCAAACATGAACAATACAGAGATATACACAACCAGAAAACATACACACACTTTGAGACAATACACACCATTCGTACGTAAGAATGCCAGCTTCAAACTGTACGCACTATCAAAAACTGCCTCAGTAAATTTGAGAATAAGCGCTACTATCTCGACGCATGCACAACTCTTGCATATGGTCACCCGGACATTCTCAAAAATTCCATTGAAAATAAACCTACCGTCACTAAAAAGAGGAAGCGATGTGCCTTGGCTAATGAAATCGACGAAGAAATGGATTTAAAATGGAAGAGACGCAAGCCGGGTGAGACCGTCTTTGACGAATACACTCGACTTAATGATGAAAGTACGTGTACCTCAACAGGATTTATCCTCAAAATGTTCATATAAATGTGAATAATCCTTGTATGCTCATAAGTATATAAAATATATAAATTATAATAATAAACTCGTCCTATTGTCCACCTAGATATCCATTGAAAAAATATGCATTGGAAAGAACTGTAACGGAACCCATAAAAACAATGTAAATGATTCTATGTAAAACAAATATATATTTTTAATTGAAAATGATTGATTGTCCACCTGTAATATGTTTTTCGAACATACGTGAATGTTATGTCAAATTTCTAAAATTGTTCACCTAAATGTGTATTTTATTCAATTAATATATATGTATAAATAAACCTTGTTTCATTGTCTACAGAAAAAAATCAACTGAAAAACTACGTGAACGTATTTGCAACTGATTGGTTCTTAGCATTGAATCCTGACGAATTTCTAAAAAATATATCGTTAAATGCGACAAAGCGAATGGATGCAATCAATAATATAAACTAATAATTTATATCATGCCATCCTACCGTGCGAAATATTCCAAAACAATCATATATAGCGTTGACAAGACCTATTAACGTACATCTATATAATAAATACGTAAGCACTGGTCCCGTATGGAAAACAAATCTCCAAGAGGACCACACGTCCAGTAATAAAATCACAAATTGTCATAGCTAAATTGAAACCCACTTGAGTAATTGTCTCTATGTGGTTACAGACCCCATAAGCAATTGACCAGAACGCTTCTAACATTGGATTCTGACGGTTCTCTGAAAAATATATACATTAAAATGGGAAAAAGTCATTTGCTTTCAAAAATCGTACCGATCGCACATCCAGAGATAAAATCGCTAACTGTCATAGCTAAATTGAAACCCACTTGAGTAATTGTCTATATGTGGTTACAGACCATCTTATTCCTTCACATTTGCGTTTTGGACACCGCCTGACTCCGGTCAACCCCTCCCCTCATCCTCACCGTCCCGGTCAGTCTCTATGTACCATCAGTATCACACCTGACCACAAGAGTAATTGTCTTAACATATAATTATATTGCCCGAGATATACAGCGACTAAGTCAGACACACTAACAAATAACATACCCCCTAACAAGTACATCGGCCGACTCACAAAAAACTTGCGTTCTTGGTATCTCTATGTACCATCAGTAACTAACTTGACCACCAAATCAATTTGTCTTAACATAAAAACTACAATGTCGGAGATATATAGCGCTTGAGCCAGACACATTAACAAATAACATACTTCATAACAATTACATTCGATAATAGGTTCAAAGACCCGGTCATCCTATATCTAATTCCTTCACAAAGCATATATGTAGGCCCTATCTCCAGGGCTGTTTTTTGTAGCCCCTACCTCGCGCGCCTGACTCCCCTCCCCTACCCACCATCCAGGGCCGTCTTGCATCCCCTATTTCCAGAGCATATTTGCATCCCCTATTTCCTGGGCATATTTGCATCCCCTCTTTCCTGGGCATATTTGCATCCCCTATTTCCAGGGCATATTTGCATCCCCTATTTCCAGGGCGGTTTTTGCATCCCCTATTTCCAGGGCTGTTTTGCACACCATATTTCCAGGGCTGTTTTGCACCCCCTATTTCCAGGGCTGTTCTGCACCCCCTATTTCCAGGGCTGTTTTGCACCCCCTATTTCCAGGGCTGTTTTGCACCCCTTTGTACGACTCGTGTTCAACGATTTCATGATGAAATCAGAGTCTTTACGTAGTATTACACATGTTTTTTGTCGTGAATACCACACACTTTATTATTCTACGCATGCGCGATATAAATCAGTTATGGTATTTTTGGATAACATTCATTGCAAAAGACAAGATTGAATTATTGTACATAAGTTGCATGTAGAACAACAAAAATATGGGCACATCTTGGTCGATTGCACACAGCCAAGTGATTCGAAACTCTTGATAAGAGCATAAATTGCAAGACATGAATTTTAACAAGTGTTGCCGCTATAAAATATAATGTATGCAGGGTTTGAGATTAGTATTGAATTAGAATGGGAAGTGTATACTACAATCCAGAGGCCGTTGGATCCTTCTCTAGCGCGAAGACTCAACATCAAAGTTATACGAATATTTGTCCGTCTACAACAAGGCGAGATGTCGAAAAATCCCTACGGGGCTCAGAGACGTATGACTTATACAAGATTTAAACAAGCTTTATTGAAATTTAGCAGATTCTCTGTGCGGATGTTGCCTATATGAAAAATTAAGCAAATAAAAATGACGGAATAAGATATTTATTGATCGTCATTGATATGTACAGCAAATATATGTGTGAACAACCCTTGAAAGCTTTGACCTTTAAGTATATGATCGCAGCATTCAATACTATATTCAACAAACTAGGATGGTCTACAAGTCGGATCTTTTCAGATCAGGGGACTGAGTTTATCCATTTATTACTCCTACAACAAAGCCAGTAAAGCATCATCTGCCAAGCGTGTCATACGGACTCAAAAACTGAAGTTGGGCAAATATATGCACGCTAAAAAGACGGACCTATCCTAACCTAACCCATCAAACAATTAACTGATAAAGAAGTCAAAATCATCTGCGTAATACTTACAAATATACTGGGCGGAAAATTGGACTGCGACAAGCTAACCACGTCACGAATAAATAAACTCAATTCTATAATAAAACAATTAGGGAGTAAATCATCCGGGAGTAAATCATGCTGGAACAAAAGGAAAACTTCATCAACCCTGCGTGGAGACTTTCAGTTCAATTCACTATTACTAGTTGCATTCAGTTTCTTGACAAAAATAATTCATTTATGGATCAGTTTACTTTCTCGTTCAAAATTACAAGATGGATAAGTGTACAACATTTTCGGTTATCGGTAGCGCTACACCCTTATGTTTTACAACAGGGCCAGAAGTAGCGGAACGTAGCAGTCAATACCGCAGTCAAAAGTTAAATGAACGTGAGGACGATATGCTAGATTTTAACGCTTTGCCTGAAATAGCCCTAACGTTATTCCATTTTATCTAAGGACCATATCGCACTAGTATCACTACAGAAAAGGTTGAAAAGCCGGAACCGATCAAACAAAAGAAGCCAAATAAAAGAGATGTTTCAGCATTATATATAGCCTCATTATTGGCCGTTGCTTAATCATTGTCGCCTGGCTTGCTCAACTGACTAAAAAAAACATTACAGTTCTCATGCTTGAAGATAAAGGCTTCGTTAGCCCCCTTAATATACAATGTCGTATTCATCTGCTTGACTTGTTTATGACATTGATGGTCAATAAAACTGTGGTTAGCATAAATGTCATTGACCTCATTCAAACGTTCCTAGATAGGCTCCCTAGAGCATTCTGGAGAAATAAACTAGTGAAACTTGAAGATGACGATGGGACACAAGACCAGTTCTGATAACAGCTATAAAGTAACACTCTAGCACGGTTTCGTAACACTGGCATAACACTCGTAAACATTTACAAAGCAACACTGTTATTCGATCACTGTAAATAACACACCGTTGTATAATCACAGAACAGCACTAACTGTTATGAGAAACATGTTCGACTATGACAGGGTAAAACATGTATGCCATCCGGACCACCTTGCGGGAAGTAGTGTCTCATCGCGATCAAGATATAAGCTACCGTGAGCACCCAACACTGCACTCGTGGGGATGACTGGCATTATAACGTATGGGAACAGGAAATAGATAAGGTCGCCGACCGAATGGATTACCACAAAATTCCCAACAATACTGATATTCATCTACAATATCACGTATCAAAACACTGATACACAAAAATAAACCATCTATTTAAAATCACTGTTAAATTCTTACCTCTGGAGAATGATCAAGAGCAGGGACAGAGAAGCCACTGAAACGGCACCGTGATCAGTGCGCAAGGTGGCTTATCTGCAAATCACTGGGCGGCCGGAGCCGGTTTGCTAGCCGCACAACCCGGGCAGTGCTGTGACTACCTTTCCTACCATATTGTAATAGGGCCGTTTAAGAACACTTTAATGTAATTTTAAGTCTACACTGTTTTGATTGTGTGGAAGGGGCATGGTATATTAAGTCGAGATCATGACGTCCGACCAATAAGATCAAAGCATTGTGTGTGATTGGGTGATTCAACGTCGGCTATGAACCAAAGGGGCGACAGCGAACGCGGGAAGGCACTGCGTAAAGAGTAGAAGGGACTTCAAGACCGATACTGAGGTAGTGCGGTTACGCGGCCGCTCAGGCCCTCGGCCAGGGCTTGGTGCGGCCAGGGCAGTCGCAGCAACCTGTCACCTGTATAAATCCGCGGGAGCATCATCTTCAAGAGGGGCCGTGACTTCAGCCGTGAGATGGGGGGGAAACCCTAGACATCTAGCGTTAGGGCGCAACGGGAGGGGAGCTACAATTATTACGTATCCAGCATCTGCAAATCTACAAGTGCAGTACGCCTGCCACCGATATCGAACTGTGAGGGCATCATCGTCAAGGGGAGACGTGACGACAGCTGTGGGGGCAGAGACCCTACGCATCCAGTGCCAGGGCTCAACGGAGGGGAGGGGGGGATGCCAGGCGTACTGCACATGCAAAGCTGCAAGTGCAGTACGCCTGGCACCTGTTGCGGTCTGCGGGCATTTTCCTCTGGGGCGGGAAGCGACGTCGTGGTGATTCTTCCTTCCAATAAGGCGTGGTGGATCGTCAAGAGATTCGGACGGCAGCTGTGGGAATACCTTCGGTAATGCGTAGCTGACTCATGACTGTGTTTATTATTTCCGAACGGTGCCACGTAGGTCCAGAGATGTGTGGGAATACCGTCGGGGCGACACCCCTTTATCTCGTTATAACTGGTCAGGTTTCCCGGCGATAGTGTATAACCGGTGCATTGTTTTGCGGAAGGCCCGGACCATTTTTATCGGTGTTTAGTTAGGTTGTTTCTATCAAAACTTTGTCCATGAGTTTCTAAAGAAATATTATAAACCAGATTGAAGTGTACTTACCCATGCAGTCAATTCAATAATGAACCTATATGTCTTTCCTGTCTCCTGCTAATCGCCTAGACCCTCCTCCGCTAGCTCCTTACCTATCTCCTTCAATCATCTTAAATCTGCGTTTCCTTACACACAAAGACGTCGAAATGTTGTTTTAGGGACCCCTAGACGCCTGGCCGTTCAGTAACCCTACGACGCCGGGCCGTTTTGACGACATATCGCGTCGGGGAATCTTAAAAAAATCATGCCGATGAGAAATGCTGGATATCGATGATGAATTAAATATTTTCCTACCGAATTTTCCTACCGAAT
>SDVV010023717.1:0-12707 GCA_016164225.1 Gammarus roeselii
TTCACTCGAAGCTTCCTCCTCTCACACACTCTACCAAACTCAGACACTAGCCTACATAGCTTCTCCTCCGAATCCGCAACCAGGACCGTATCATCAGCAAATAGCAACTGGCTCAACTGCCAACTCCGCCCATTCGCTTCCAAGAGTTCCAAGCCACGACCCAGCACACTCGCGTTCACCTCCCTGACCACTCCATCCATATAGAGGTTGAACAGCCAGGGAGACATGACGCAGCCTTGTCTCAGTCCCACTTTCACTGTGAACCAATCACTCACCTCGCTCCCCACTCTGACACATGCTCGGCTGTCAGCATAGAAACTCTGCACTGCTTTCAACAGATGTCCGCCCACTCCATACAAACGCAACACCCTCCACAGCGCTTCCCTATCAATTCTCTTTCACCTCTGCTTGAGAGACTCAAGCAGAGGTGAAAGAGTGACAAATGAGTGTGAGTAGTAGGAGTGAGTGAACGGAACGCAGCAAGCTGAGCTGAGAAGTTCCAGCAGGCGTTAAAGGATGAATGACCGACTGTGTTTGAGAGCAAGGCATAATTTCTGTTCAGGAAGAATGAGAGACGGTCAGAGATGTGTTGCTCGACGTGTGGGCGGGCGCAAGAGAAAGGGCTGCGAACGAAAGAATGATAAGGCTAATCTGGCGGCGGAGCCAACCTTTGAGGAGTGGTTGCAAACGAGGTCGGTGGTGGAATATGACAACTATCGAGAGAAGTGAAAACAGGTGAAGCGGGTTATGCTGAGAGCTAAGAGCGACGATGGTGCCAGTTGGGGCAAGATTAAGATTAGGGCTCATCTCCACAGATGGAGTGAGAGGTTGTGCCAGATTTGTGAGAACAAGCAATGTTTTGGAAAAAGGTAGAGAGGGTGAGACAAGGAAGGAGGTGGTGGCGGTGAGGGAAGATGTAAACGACTGGTTGTTGTTGAAGAGTTGTGATGTACGGAAGAGACAGGCTAGATATTAGGATGAGTTGTGGGTGGTGGTACATGGATACCGGTTTTGAGAGCGGAACTTGTTACGGACATTACTAAGAAAGAGGTGCAGGAGGCCATAGATGTCATAACAGCAGGGAAAGCGACTGGTTTGGATGGCATAAAGACTGAGTGTGTCTGAAGAATGATGGAGTAACGATAGTCGAATGGCTGGTGAAACTACCGAATCTACGATTGGTGATGGGCATGGCGGTGATTGAGTGGCGCAGTGACAGCATTATTCTGCTATAAAAAGGCAAAAGAGATAAAAAAAAATGCCGCAACTCAAAAGGTATCAGTTTGCTATGTGTGCTAATCAAGAGGGTTGGAGACCGAACGAATGGTGCGATTGGAGGGGAACAGTGTAGGTTTAGGAGTAGTAGAGGATGTGCCGATCCGATTTTTGCAGAGACATGTATGTAAGAAGTATCGTGCAAAGAAAAGTATGTGATCTGGGCCTTCATTGATCTGGAAAAAGATTTCGATTGGGTCGACAAGAGGGAGGCACTATGGAGGATGCCGAGATTGTATGGATTGGGTGGAAATTTATTGGTAGTGTTGGAAGAGACGACAATATGTCTCCTTGGCTGTTCCAATCTCAACAAGGATGGAGTGGTCACAGAGGTGAACGCAAGCGGAATGGATTGAGGTTTAGAGCTGCTGGTAACAAATTTGGCAGTTGAGTCAGTTGTTGTTTGCGGATGACGGCACTGGCGGCAGATTCGGATGAAAAGTTGTGGAAGCTAGTGTCGAAATTTGATCGAGTGTTAGAGAAGGAAGCTGCGAGTTGACGGGGATGAAAGTTATGAGATGATCGAGGAATATCGATTCGAGCAGAATTAGTGTTTTCCTGAGTGGAGAGTTGTTGGAACTCTCCTGAATGGAGAGTTGTTGAAAGTTGAGTGTTTTAAGAACATGGGCTCTCAGGTGTAGTAGACTTAACTAGTTGAAACGGAGGTGAATTCGCGAGTGGAGGAAGGGTGCAAAGAAAAGGCAGCACTGAAGAGTATCTGTAGAACGTTTGGTAAGGAAGCAAAGCGAAGGTTTTATAAGTGGGTAGTTGTCCCTATGAGCTATACGGGGCTGAGACTTGAGTGGCGAGAGCAGAAAAGAGAAGAAGGTTGAATGGTTCAGAGATGGAATATTTGAGGAACATGGCTGGAGTAACGCTGAGAGACAGGATCAATAACAACGTGGTTCGAATTAGAACTGGGATGGCGAAGAAGTTAAAGGACTGAGTTGATTTGGGCACATGATGAGGATGGATGAAGGGAGATTAGTGAAAAGGGTGATAAAGGCGGAGGCGAATTGACGTAGGCCTAAAGGTCGACCGTAGTTTGGGTGAATGGATGGTGTGAAGCAGCCGTTAGGAAGAAGAGACTTGAGTGTGGAGGTAGCGGGATGGTCGTGGGTGAGGGAGAGGGGCGGTCCACACGATGCGGCGAGGGGGAAACCAGTCAGACTGTCGGGCTCTGCTGCTGACACTGACATAAAACAGCACTCTTGACCCAGAGTGTGCGTTGCAAGGTTTTCCGGTCGGACCCTTTGCGCAAAAGGGCCAAGTTGTGAGAGTGTGAGAAAGAAGTGTTAGGCGCCTTGCCGTCGGCCAGTGTTTGTACCTGTAACTGTGCCCACTCGGATGGGCTATGACTCCGTGCGGCCCGTGAACCTAACAGAAGCCTAGGGGAAGAGCAGAAAGGTAAACCAATGACTTATTAAGATAGAGTTTGTTTATGAAAGTGGGTCGGTTTTCCAGTAGTAAGAACCGCAATTCGAAAGTTAGCAAAGAATTTTCCAACATATTCTATGTTCATCATCTATGAATTCTCACCAAAGGGGTGGTGAGCGTGAGATTGGAGCTACGAAGCTATTTAGCGTGCTAGAGTCAGAGTCCTTCTGACGTCGAGCGTCGAACCAACCAAGTAATATATTTTATAAATAAATATATAT
This sequence comes from Gammarus roeselii, assembly GCA_016164225.1. NCBI lineage: Eukaryota > Metazoa > Arthropoda > Malacostraca > Amphipoda > Gammaridae > Gammarus > Gammarus roeselii. The sequence continues at coordinate 2,934 of SDVV010023717.1, forward strand.
GTATAGAGAGAGAGATAGAGAGATATGTCATGTTAGTTAGGTTTAATACTGCGTTAAGTGAAGGTAATTCACGTGGCGAAGGTCAAAAGTATGCAAGGATACCTGTGTTTAGCGTTAAAGTCATCAGCGAGGAGGTAAAGATAAAGCTTTGATTTGAGCTTCATTTCCACCGGAGCCTCAACGTGAGTCATAATAGGCTTCCCCGTAGGGAGCGGTAAAGAGCAAGAGGTGGCCAATCATGTTAACAAGTAACGCACATGAGAAGGGTTCACTTGGAGATATGTACTGGTTACAAAGAGTAACGGAGCGTTTTGTACCCACTCTGTGGGCCTATGCCTGTGGAGTAGCTTGTAAGAGGATGGGGGTACAGGTGACAGCGTGATTTAGTATTGGGGCCAGGCCTGTGTCCAATCGAGCGTTGGCAGCGGGTGAGGATAAGTGGGCTTTGTACCCACTGTGAAAAGTTGTTTTGCTTCATTGAATTATGGGTTTGAGTTTATTTCACTAGTTCAGTGTAGTCTGCACGATATCCTCTAATACGCCCGGGCACGTTCAGGCAAAGTTTGGCATGGTGCTGATGTGGTTTCTATTGGGTTTGAACGTTATTCATGGTCATTTCATGGGAGTGCGACTGTGGGGTATGGGCGCGTTGGAGTGTGACATGCGGGTGGATGCGGCGTTCGCTGTTGTCATGCCTTACTGAACTAAGGTAATATGGTCCTAAGAAATGGATGATTTAGGTTGCGTCATGTCTTTTCCCGTACTGTTCCATCACTTATGGACGGTGTGGACAGGGAGGTGAATGAGAGTGTAATGGTCGAGGTTTAGAGTTGTAAGGAGCAAACGGACGGAGTTGGCAGTTGCTGTTTGCAGATGATACGGCAATGGTAGCAAAGTCGGAGGAGAAGTTGTGTCAGAGTTTGGTAGAGTGTGCAAGAGAAGGAAGCCAAAACTTTACATTGATAACATTAAAGTAACGAGATGTTCGAGAGACGACTATGCGAGCGAAATCACCGTTTGCCTGAAATGATAGTTATTGAAGCAAAATTCAGCGTCCCATGTACCAGGGCTCTCATGTGGAGGAGACTGAACTACTGGAAACAGGTGAAATCTAGAGTGAAGGAAGTGTGTAGAGTGTTGGGTGCACATACGAGTGTAATGTGCTGTAGGACGTGTAGTAAGGAAGCAAAGAGAGGATTGTATACGGGGTAGTTGTCCCAACTGTGCTCTGCAGAGCTGAGACGTTGGAAGCGTGAGAGAAAAAAAGGTTGAATGTTCTCGAGATTGCACCGAAAGCCTTGGTACTCTAATTTAATCTCGAGATTGAATGTTAGAGCGGCATTGCCGGAGTGACGCTGAGGGAAATTATCAATAATATCGTTAGTCGAATTAGAACGGGGATGGCGGGGAAGTTTGAGAACAGGGTAGATTTAGGTGTTCAGAGGTGGTTCGGACATATGATGAGGATAGATGACGAGAGACTGGTAAAAACTGGGAATCAAAACAGTGGTGAGTGGAAGTTTGAGAGGATGGATGGCGAGAAGCAGGCGTTAGTAAGGCGAGACATATAGTGAAGGTAACGATAGTGCAATAGGTAGGCGTAGGTGGAGAATGGTGGTGAATGGATGAATTTTGACGCTGCTCTGATGTGCTGCCCGCCTTTGACGTCTCGTTGGGAAACGAGATGGTTGTGCGTTTGGGAGAGCCCGGTTTCTATGACACAGCAAGGTTTAACCGGTTAACGCTGCTGAGCCTGCAGCTGACACTGATCTCAAACCTCACTCCTGATACGAAGGTTCCGTTACGGGGTCGTGACGGGACCCTCCAGCGCCAGAGGGCAAAGTTTGTTTGCGTGTGGGTGTATGAGAGAAGTGTGAGATGCGCCTTACTGTCGGCCACTCCCCTTTCTGGGAGATTAGGCTTAGTGTCTGTAGCTATATTTTCTAGGTCCACACCACCAGATACAGATGAATACGGGGTGCTTTCATGGTTGCAACTTGAGGGGTTCATTTTCTCGACATGCCTTGCTGAACTGAGGTAATTTGATCCTAAAAATCAACTCTCCCTCTCCGTCCTCACAAGTCATAGAGCTTAATCAACTTCCTCTCTCCGTCCTCCCAATTCATAGAGCTTAATCAACTTTCCCACTCCGTCGTCAGCAGTCGTAGAGCTTAATCAACTTTGCCTCTCCATCCTCACAAGTCATAGAGCTTAATCAACTCTCCCTCGCCGTACTCACAAGTCATAGAGCTCAATCAACTCTTCCTCTCCGTCCTCACAAGTCATAGAGCTTAATCAATTCTTCCTCTCCGTCCTCACAAGTCAGAGGTCGATCAACTCTACTTCTCCGTCCTAACAAGTCATAGAGCTCAATCAACTCTTCCTCTCCGTCCTCACAAGTCAGAGGTCGATCAACTCTACTTCTCCGTCCTAACAAGTCATAGAGCTTCATCAACTCTCTTTCTCCGTCCTCACAAGTCATAGAGCTTCATATGTCCATCATCAGCGGCGGTGAGCAGCAGTTGTGAGTCGGGCGAGAAGGCGATGGAGCGGATGGTCATGGCGTGGCCCTCAATGGTGTGCACCAGCTTGCCGCTCGCCACGTCGAACACGTTAATGAAGCCGTCAATGGCGCCGCTAGCGATATACTTGCCGTCTTGGCTCTGAGTACAAGGTGGGGAGGCAAAACTTGAAAGATTTTCGAAACAATCATTTTTAAACAGGATGTTTCCGAATTCTTTGAACAAACTCAAATATAGGGTGGCGTTATGTAAAAAAATTAGATTTTACTCGATGGAGGCACGTCTGAAAATGTCTTGTTGACAAGTTACGAAGATTTTAATGTTACAGGGTTGTCAGTTAAAAAAGGAAAAATCAAAGTCACAACAAGGTTTTTATTATGAACGAATAATGCTGAGTTGGAAGTTAGGTTATGCATTTACAAAAGCTGTTCGAAATTCCGTCAATCTGCTGCGATGCGTGCGAGGAAGTACCGGAACGATGATTGAAGAACTCGTCTGAAGACATCATTAGTTTCAGTATTCCTTGCAGAGACGTCAGTCATCACGCCAGCGCTTCCATGCATGCATCGCAGCAGATGGGAGAAGTTCGAAGATGTATTGTAGATACCTTACTTAGCTTCTAACTCTGTATGGTTCCTACATAATAATAAACTTGTTCAGAATTCAATTCTTAATTTGCCGACTGACACGCTATAATTTTGTAGTCTAACTTTTAAACCAAGCATTTCGGACACGCCTCCTTCAAGTAAAATATGTTCCTTTACTTAACCTTACCTGCTATTAATGATTGTTAATGAAATTCTGTAACATCTTGCTAACCACATATTACTTACGCCTAATTTTTGATCGTAGTTTCAGCAACAGGTCTCAAAGCAACGATTCATTTATCTATTTATAGTCCATCAATGTCACCACACAGAGCACAAATACAACGTATTGCTAATTTGTTCCGTGCGGGAGTCAACGTCACTGAGTCATTGCGCACACTTAGCAGTATGGAGAATGGTTCAAGTGACATCAAAGGAGTACAGAGGAGACAAGGCAAGATGTCCCGTTATGGATCTTATTGTTTAACGCCAGATGATTTTATTTAGCTCCGGTGAACCAATGCCGCAATTCAAAAAGTTCAATCAAAACCAACCGCATTAGATTCATCTTTTAGCGGCGATATTACTCCTCTCAGATGAACTCATTTCACATACCTAAAGGATTAAATCAAACCACAGACTTGCAACTCACATAAGCTATAGTGTAGGTAAAGCGACCTCTGGTGTCGAGCGTAGAGACGTGCTCCCCTCCCTTAGCGGCGTATATGTTGATTTTGCCTGCATGGTTGCCAGTCGCCACGTGGCGGCCGGATGGGGAGAACACCACCGACCACGACTCCACGGGACTGCAGTCTAAGTTCTCAACCTGCAAATAATTAAATTGAATTAGTGACCAGGGTTTTCACGCAATTGTCTCGACTTGCAAGCGTCACACATCTATCAGGGTAGAAAAATCGTGAGATCTCATGGAGGTGGCCTACACCAAAAATGGGAAGGGTTTATAATAAAATATAGGATTTTTTTGCAAGCAGAATCGGAGTCCGCATAAATGGAGAGTTGTTGGACAAGTAAAATGTTTCAAGTTCCTGGGCTCTGATGTAGGAAGGTGTTAGGTGTTGGTGTCACTGTATGGTGTACTGAACCTTGGGTCTAGAGGCAGAGAGAGTCGTATTCTGAGGTGGTTCGTACGCATGGAGAGGGTTAATGATGGGAGATCTCGAGGACGATGATGAAAGCAGAGATGAGTGAGCATGATTGGAAGACCGAGGTATGTGTGCATGAATAACGTGAAGCAGATTCGATTCGAGTGACGAGGCTTTCTACTTTCAAGCGCGCATGAGTCGGCGTCTAACATGAAGTGGGCGTGGGAAAAGAGAGACATCAATGTGGAAGTAGAAAGAGGAAGTGTAAAAGATAGTCGTGAGTGATAAAGGATTTTAAATGGATGCTTTTGACGCAGTCCTGCCGTTTCTCATTGAAAAGCAGGATGAACGTTGGTAAGTATGGTACACCTCGACAACTATGATGCAGTTGTTGTGAATTAGTGAATGCCGTCGGGCGCTGCTGCGCACTGAAGGGTCTGACCAGGTGTCCGTGCACCTGGTCGGACCCTCCAGCACTAAACAAACTATGATTTGGTATGTGCATGAGAGTCACAAGGAACTAGAGATCCAAAGAGGCAATTTCTGCCCATCCTTCAACCTGCATTGAAGTGAACCTCCTGGAGTCCCCCCAGGGGGGGACTCCCGTGTGTAACTCTCTCCAGTCACACAGGCCCCAAAAAGGCTTTCGTGTGCTGCAGAGCATCCCCTTGGTTCTGTAACCGTCGTGGGACCTCATCTCTCCCCCCCCACCCTGATTTTGAACGGGTGGGGAGCAGTGTAGCGGGAGGCCTTTTTATAGGTTGTCCCTACCCAACCAGAGACCGGTATGTTAGAGCAGTGCTCTCTCCTGTCGCACTGCGCACGCGCTTGGTTCACTGTATCGTGTGGCGATACAGCTTAGCCTCTCTCACCCCGGGCAGGTGGCCAGCTACTCTCGGGTCGGCATATTGCTTGACCCGTTCTGTCCGATGTGTTGTGTGCGGCTGGTGTGGTGGTCGTAGCTTTGGATGCTGACTTTTCTGGGGTAGCACAGAAGGTTCCCCGTTTGACCCCCGTGCGCTGCACGGGGGTTGCTTTTCCCTCCGTCATCGCTTCCGGGGTTTTACCATCTCCGCAGCCAGGTTTGAGATGCCAGTGGGGCGTTGGGGGCAGCTATTAGTGCAGATCCCGCCAGCTGCCCCCCCGCCCCTTTGGCTCTCCAGTCTGTCCTAAGTGCCTTTGCTACTATCACTGATAGTCAAGTTCAGGGAGGATCCTGTCTAGCCTACGCTTGAAAGTCTCCACTGATTCGCTCGTAGTCACTGCCGGCGGAAGTCTATTCCAGACGTTGATGATTTTGTAGGTCATCAGGTCACCGCAGGGTCAGGTGCTGAATCTCTTTGGTTAGAGTTTCAGCCCCTGATTCCTGGTGGGGTGGTCATTTAACGTGAAGAGGTTTCTGTACTCTACGTTATTGAAGCCTTTCAGGATTTTAAAGGTTTCAATTAGCTGTCCTCAAAGACTACGCTTTTCGAGGGTGAAGCGATCCAGTTCCCTTAATCTTCTCTGATACCCCATGTGTCTGACAGATGAGATCATCTTCGTTGCCCTAGCCTGTACCCTTTCCAGTCTCTTGATGTCTTGGATCAGGGTGGGGGACCAGAATTGGACGGCATACTCCAATAGAGGTCTAACTAGGGTATTGTACAGGGTTAGGATTATCTCCTTGTCCATGTACCTGAATTGCCTTCCGATGTATCCGAGGACTTTGTTCGCTCTTTTCTCGACTTCAGGGCACTGCCTGGAGAATTTCAGGTCAACGCTAATGTACACTCCTAGATCTTTTTCTAGGTCGGTGGTCGGGATCTGGCTGCCCAGTAGGGAGTAGTTCGCCGATCCGTTTGTTCTGCCGATGTGCATAACTGTGCACTTGTCCGTGTTGAAAGGCATCTGCCATGCCTCGGACCATTCCCCGATTCTGTCAAGATCCTGCTGCAGGTACTCGACAGCTGTGGGGTTTGCGTCGTTTGGTCCTAGTTTGGTGTCGTCAGCAAATTTTGATATTTTGCTGACGAGGCCTGCGTCTAGGTCATTTATGTTAATGACCAACAGGAGTGGGCCTAGGACTGATCCTTGGGGGACCCCGCTTCTAACCGGGGCCCACTGTGAGCTTTCACCGTTGATCACCACTCTCTGCCTTCTATCTGAGAGCCAGTGCTCTATCCATTCCCAGATTCTTCCCACAACTACAGGAGCTCTCAACTTGGTGAGGAGTCTCTTGTGAGGGACCTTATCGAATGCCTTCTTGAAGTCAAGGTACAGGATATCGATGGCCCTCGAGTCGTCATAGATGGAGATCATGTGGTGGAAGAATTCCAACAGGTTGGTCAGGCATGATCTCTTGCATCGAAAACCGTGCTGACTGTTCCCTAGGAGATTGTTCGTCTCCAGATGGTTGACGATTTGGTCTGCAATAATGGACTGATGTGAGGCTGATGGGCCTGTAGTTTCCCGGGAGATTTTTCGGCCCCTTCTTGTAGATACGGGTGACGTCGGCTATCTTCATGTCCTCGAGAACCGTTACCTCTTCCAGTGATTGGTTAAATACCACCAGGAGATGGGGGGCAATTTCGTCCGAGACAGCCTTTATTACTCTTGGGGGGAACCCGTCGGAGCCTGCAGATTTGTTCGCCTTCGGTTTCTTTATTTTCCCTACAGTCTCTGCGGCTGTGCATTGGATGTCCTCCAAGGGTTGCATCCCCCGGTACCTAATGGAGATTTCCGGGATTGCATCTTCACTCTCTTCGGTGAACACGCTAACAAAGTACTGCTCAAGTACCTCAGCTATCTCCGCATTTGTAGTTGTCAAGAGTTCCTTGGTCCGTGGTAAGTGGGCCGATGGAAGCTCTGATGGGTTTCCTGCTGTTTACGGGGCTGAAGAACTCTTTCGGGTTGCGTTTGCAGGTAGCTGCAACTCGGCGTTCTTTGTTGTGTTGGGCTCCTCGGATTCGCCTCTTCACCACTCTACATTGTTTTCTGTGTTCGTTCCGCAATCGGTCCGAAGGGTTTAGTTTCCAGCGCCTGTATGCACGGTCTTTCGTGGACATGGGTGCTTGGATTCCTCTGTTGAACCCCTTAGGATGTGACATTTGGTCGGCTCGCACTTCCTTGGTTGGGATGCAACCTTCCTGGACGACCAGGAATTTGGTTTTGAAATCCGTCCAGGATGCTTCAACTGATTCCAACCTAGTGGGTTGGAGATTACCGAGGTCCCTTTTGAACTTAACAAAGTCCGCTCGTCGAGAGGGTGTGAGATACGTCTTGCCGTCGACCACCAATCTTGTTGGGGGATGTAGCCGTATGTCTATACACAAGAGGAGATCGTTTCGCAGCTTTCTGCACTGTTTAGTTTCTACATCTTTTGCCACTGGTATATGAACACTTTTTATTTGACCTCTCACTTATAAGAAGTTAGAGGACAGAGTAGATTCGTGTGTTCTAAAATGGTTGAAGCGTGTGATGGATAGGTGTGAATGGATCAGTTTTGACGCTGCTATGATGTGCTTTTCCGCCCTTGACGTCGTGTTAAGAAACGGGATGGTTGTGGGCGAGGGAGGGACCGGTTACTATGACGCAGTAGGGGTAGACCAGTTAACATGTTGGGCCCTGCTGCTGACACCAGTTTCGGACCGCCCTGCAGACCATGAGTGTGTGTTGAGGGTCTCCTGGCTAGACCCAATACCGCCTACAGGGCTGTGCTTGTGTGCGTGAGTATAAGGAGTAGAAGTAATAGTTTCTTCCGTTTTCCACCGGAGCCCCAACGTGAAGTCACTGAGGTCTCCCCCGTAGGGCATGAAGATACGTCGATTCTGCACAGCTCCGTGCGCGAAGTCAAGTTAAAGTTCACAATTAATACGCAGGGAAGACAGCGGGTTCAGGAACAGAGATGATTCAAACCTTGTTAGTTTCACACGACTTCGTATATTCCGGTGTGTTTTCCGAAAACGATCAGTTTTCTATGGTATACTGTTTCTGTGAGTAGGCGTTGTAGGTGGCACGGGGGGCTCAAGAAGGCTCGTCGGGCTGCTGCATTTTCATCACAATCCATAAGTAAGTGTTTCACACTGATTGCATCCGGTCCCTTGTCTACGTCATCAGGTGATTATGGGTTACCCACGTGTGTCCCGTGCACAAACGGTTAATTAACACTTAGTCTCCCTATAAGAAACCCAGGTGTTCCACTCTCCCACAGATGGCTTAACTGCAAGCATTTTTAATGTGAGAGTACAGGACCAGAGAGATGTGGAGGAAGAATGGGAGACTTTAAGGGATGCGTTGCTGAAATGTGCGAAGAAGGTGTGTGGTGCGCGCCGTGTAGGCGGGTACAGAAAGAAAGGCTGCGAGTGGTGGAACGAGGTCAAACTGGTGGTGGCACGGAAAAGAGGAGCGTTTGAGGAGTGGTTGCAGGTGAATTCGGAAGTGGCTTGTGAAAGCTACAAAGAGAGGAGAAGTGAGGTGAAGCGGGTGGTGAGGAGAGCCAAAAGGGACGCTGATGCCAGGCGGGGCAGACGGTTGTACCAGAATTTTGAGGAGCACAAAAAGATGCTCTGTAAAGAGGTAAAGAGGGTGAGAAAGGGAGACCGGAAAAGAGGAAGTGGTGAATGATGAAAACGGCCAGTTATTGTTGGAAAGTGGTTATATACGGAAAAGGTGGGCCGAGTATTTTGATGAGTTGTTGAATGTCGAGGATGATAGAGAAGCTGACATTGTTGCTGTGGGTGGTGGTGCTTGGATGCCAGTTTTGGGAGAAAGACTTGGTGCGGACATTACCAGGGAAGAGGTGCAGGAGGCGGTGGACGTGATGAAAGCAGGAAAAGCCTCTGGTTTGGATGAAGTTGCGACCGAGTGCCTGAAGAAGGGTGGAGTGACGATTGTCGAATGGTTGGTGAGGTTACTGAACTTGTGTTTTGTGGCAGGAGTGGTACCGATTGAGTGGCGCAGTGCCTGCATTGTTCCGCTATATAAGGGCAAAGGAGATAAAAATGAATGCTGCAACTCGAGAGGTATCAGTCTGTTATGTGTGGTTGGCAAGTTGTACGGGAGAATGCAGATCAAAAGGATTAGAGACTGTATGGACTGCGCAATTGGAGAGGAACAGTGTGGCTTTAGGAGTAGTAGAGGGTGTACCGGTCAGATTTTTGCAGTGAGACAGGTCTGTGAGAAGTACCTTGCCAAAAGAAATGATGCGTTCTGGGCCTTCATGGATCTGGAGAAGGCATACGACAGGATTGACAGGGAAGCGCTGTGGAGGGTGTTGCGTTTGTATGGAGTGGGCGGACATCTGTTGAAAGCGGTGCTGAGTTTCTATGCTGACACCCGAGCATGTGTCTGAGTGGAATGCGAGGCGAGTGATTGGTTCACAGTGCAAGTGGGACTAAGACAAGGCTGCGTGATGTCTCCCTCTATATGGATGGAGTGGTCAGGGAGATGAACGCAAGAGTGCTGGGTCGTGGCTTGGCTGGTTGCGGATTCAGAGGAGAAGCTATGTAGGCTAGTGTCTGAGTTTGGTAGAGTGTGTGAGAGGAGGAAGCTTCGAGTGAACGTGGGTATGAGTAAAGTAAT
>SDVV010023718.1:0-12707 GCA_016164225.1 Gammarus roeselii
TCGCGGTTTGCTAAATAACATGCATCTGTTTATATCAGAACATCATTCAACAAACAGAATTAAGTGATTCATAAACATTTTCATTTGAATATGACATTCTCGTTTGAAAACATATGACTGGGAAGTGTTTGAAATACCAATTGTGCATTTTCACATATATTAAGTCAGAAAACACAACTCGATAAGTCACTTTGCAAAAAGAACCTTGTATCAAAAGTGTCGTCCGTGATTTCCAGTAATTACTCCCAAAGATAATGTCTGGGGAACAGAGGCTGTGTTATCTAGGTCTTTAAAAGTAATTATTCACACAAAACTGTACAATGCACGATTGCGTGTTATCAACATTGATTATTAAATAAATTGATCCGTGCGGACATGAAAGGGAATTTCTAGCGATAAGTAACACAATCAATCGCTTATAGCTCAAGGTGACCCATTTTTTTCTGGTTATCTACGAGAGTTTGACTGTCAACAAATGTATACTTTACTGTGTGCACTGCACCACTGAGCTGACTGTGTCCTGCAGGTGGAGACAGCGAGCAGTGGCGTCTTTTGTCCCGTGATTTGGCCTTCACCGCAGCCAGAGACTGCAGATTGTACAGCCGCCAACAACGGTGTGCAGACTGTCAGGGAGCAACTGATGGAATGTTAGACACAAAAAATTAATGTTTTTCATAATAGTTTTCATACTAAGATGTAGAGGATCATTGAAATTAAGCACGGATAATGTATTTAAACAAGACACATCGACCTCATTAGGCCGCAGTATTAGGGTGTTGTTGATGTCATTGTCAATCAGTGCAAAACAGATTTCTAATCCATTTTGATAATGGATGCATAACCTCCGGCTGCCTATAAGATTATCAATTCACCACTTCTATTAATATTGGACTTATGAGCAGTGATACCATTAATTTGTACCCGCTGAAAGATTTTTTTCTTTATGATATTAAAGCGGTTAATAAGATTGACACGAAGGCTTTCAAATCAGGTAAATGTGAAAATATATACAATTGTATTAATGTGATAGGAGTTGTTTACGTCCATCTCATAATATATGAATGTGATAAGGATTTAAATATGAACTATAAAAAAAAACTAATCGCGAACATTCTGAAATGTTCCAACCTCCCCCAAAAAGCGCTGACTTAAAACGAAACCGAAGCCGCGTGCAATTTTCTTGGAGTCGTGACATCTCTCACTGGGCAGCGTGAGATTTAACAGCACATGGTCGGGGGTCATTTGCTCATATCATCTTAGGTATAGACGCAAATAGAAAAACAAAGTTGTAAGACAGTCGTTGAAACGACAAAAAAAATCCATATGCACTATTCTGTCACTTCAAGCTTTGGGGTGTCTGCCCTCTAGTTAATGATCGTCGGACCTGCCCCTCGCTGCTGTGGGGTTGGATCTTATATATGGAGGATAAAAAACAGAAGCACTACCTTGCTGCTGAACTTTTTTCTCACAAAATTGTGTTTATTTAATTGTCGAGAAGCCTACAAGTGAGTCTAACGGAGGTCAGGGTATCTCAAAGGATTAGTATGTTGGCGATAAGGGGTGGGTGATTATTCCCAGCGGGAAATGGTCACTCATGCTGGCTACAATCTGAGTCTACTGAGCGTTTGACCAGTTCTGGGTTATCCGTCCTTGTCTGCATTGCTGGTTTGCATCACAAGCCTGGGAGTCTGGTCAAATTGCCCTAGAGACGCTGCAGTCGTGAGGTCACACTGCCGCATTCTAGAGTGTAGTAGTATAGATCAAAGTAAAGAACCACTGCAGGCCAATTGCTACTAAATTCTACATTTTATGTATTGTGGTGTCACGCAACATTTATTAATCTTATCATTTATAACAATCGTATCGGTTTCATTGTTTTCGATTTGTTGAGCTCACCTAATTATGTTGTAATGGTAAAAAAATCTTTTAATCTAAGTCAACGCGGTTTCAGTTCGCTGGTCGCGATGAGATTGTTTATAAAAATATGGAATAATATATTTGTAAACTGAGCAGTGGCATAACAAACTGAGGACCGACACTCCATGAGTTTAACCAGTAGGATTAATATGCTGAAACTATACCCATAAATGTTCAAACAAATGATATGCATCAATGTATGTAAAATTCCGTAATGATTTTATGTGCAAGGTATTCTATATTGTTGTTGCAATTTGATAAACCATTCCTGTTTTTTTCTAGGAATACTTTTTGAAATTATCATAAACTAAATAATAAATCACAATGGTTTTATTGAATGTGTCCCAGCGATTCAGTTGTGTGATATTATACTCATTGTTTTTTTTTTCAGCGCAAATACGTTCGATATGCAATATCCTCATGACGCAATGATAGTCGCTCCTCTCTTCACGGACTTAGACCTCCTGACTCTAAATGATGTAAGTGTTCGATGTGCAATATTCTCATGATGCAATGATAGTCGCTCCTCTATTTAAGAATTAAACCTCCTGACTCTGAATGATGTAAGCTTGTTCGATATGCAATATCCTCATGACGGAATGATAGTTGCTTCTCTCTTCACGGACTTAGACCTCCTGACTCAAAATGATGTAAGCTTGATCGAGGTGCACTATCCTCATGACGCAATGATATTCGCTCCTCTCTTCACGGAGTTAGACCTCCTGACTCTAAAAGATGTAAGTTTGTTCGTTGTACAATATCCTCAAGACGCAGTGATTGTTGCTCCTCTCTTCGTGGACTTAGACCTCCTTTCTCTAAATGATGTGAGCTTGTTAGATGTGCAATATCCTCACGACGCAATGATAGTCGTTCCTCTCTTCACGGACTTAGACTTCCTAACTCTAAATGATGTTAGCTTGATCGATGTGCAATATCCTCATGACGCAGTGATTGTTGCTCCTCTCTTCATGGACTTAGACCTCCTGACTCTAAATGATGTAAGCTTGTTCGATGTGTAATATCTTCATGATGCAATGATAGGCGCTCCTCTCTTCAGGGATTAAACCTCCTGACTCTGAATGATGTAAGCCTGTTCAATGTGCAATATTCTCATTACGCAATGATGGTTGCTTCTCTCTTCACGGGCTTAGACCTCCTGACTCAAAACGATGTGAGCTTGATCGATGTGCAATATCCTCATGACGCAATGATATTCGGTCCTCTCTTCACGGACTTAGACCTCCTGACTCTAAATTATGTAAGCTTGATCGATGTGCCATACCCTCATGACGCAATGATAGCTGCTACTCTCTTCACGGACTTAGACCTTCTGACTCTAAATGATGCAAGCTTGATCGATGTGCAATATCCTCATGACGCAATGATAGTCGCTCCTCTCTTCAAGGACTTGGACCTCCTGACTATAAATGATGTAAGCTGGTTCGATGTGTAATATCCTCATGACGCAATGATAGTCGCTCCTCTCAGCACGGATTTAGACCTCCTGACTCTAAATGATGTAAGCTTGATCGATCTGCAATATCCTTATGACGCAATGATAGTCGCTCCTCTCTTCACGGACTCAGACCTCCTGACTCTAAATGATATAAGCTTGTTCGATGTGCAATATCCTCATGACGCAATGATAGTTGCCTCTCTCTAACGATAATCGCTCCTGTCATCACGGACTTAGATCTCCTGACTCTAAATGATGTAAGCTTGATCGATGTGCAATATCCTCATGACGCAATGATAGTCGCTCCTCTCTTCACATACTTAGACCTCCTGACTCTAAATGATGTAAGCTTGTTCGATGTGCAATATCCTCATGACGCAATGATGGTCGCTCTCCTCTTCACGGACTTAGACCTCCTGACTCCATACGATGTAAGCTTGTTAGATGTGTAATATCCTCATGACGCAATGATAGTCACTCCTCTCAGCACGGATTTAGACCTCCTGACTATAAATGATGTAAGCTTGATCGATCTGCAATATCCTTATGACGCAATGATAGTCGCTCCTCTCTTCACGGACTCAGACCTCCTGACTCTAAATGATATAAGCTTGTTCGATGTGCAATATCCTCATGGCGCAATGATAGTTGCCTCTCTCTAACGATAGTCGCTCCTTTCATCACAGACTTAGATCTCCTGACTCTAAATGATGTAAGCTTGGTCGATGTGCAATATCCTCATGACGCAATGATAGTCGCTCCTCTCTTCACGGACTTAGACCTCCTGACTCTAAATGATGTAAGCTTGTTCGATGTGCAATATCCTCATGACGCAATGATAGTCGGTCCTCTCTTCACTTACTTATACCTCCTGACTCTAAATGATGTAATCTTGTTCGATGTGCAATATCCTCATGACGCAATGGTAGTCGCTCCTCTCCTTAAAGACTTAACCTCATACCCTAGATGATGTAAGCTTGATCGATATGAAGTTTCCTCATGACACAATGATAGTCGCTCCTCTCTTCACGGACTCAGACCTCCTGGTTCTATATGATGTTGGCTTGTTCGAAGTATAATATCCTCATGACGCAATGATAGTCGCTCCTCTCTTCACGGACTCAGACCTCCTGACTCTAAATGATATAAGCTTGTTCGATGTGCAATATCCTCATGACGCAATGATAGTTGCCTCTCTCTAACGATAGTCGCTCCTGTCATCACGGACTCAGACCGCCTGACTCTAAATGATATAAGCTTGTTCGATGTGCAATATCCTCATGACGCAATGATAGTTGCCTCTCTCTAACGATAGTCGCTCCTGTCATCACGGACTTACAGTAGATCTCCTGACTCTAAATGATGCAAGCTTGATCGATGTGCAATATCCTTATGACGTAATGATGGTCGCTCTCCTCTTCATGGACTTAGACCTCCTGACTCTATATGATGTGAGCTTGTTCGATGTGCATTATCCTCATGACGCAATGATAGTCGCTCCTCTCTTCAAGGACTTGGACCTCCTGACTCTAAATGATGTAAGCTGGTTCGATGTGTAATATCCTCATGACGCAATGATAGTCGCTCCTCTCAGCACGGATTTAGACCTCCTGACTCTAAATGATGAGAGCTTGATCGATCTGCAATATCCTCATGACGCAATGATACTCGCTCCTCTCTTCACGGACTTAGACCTCCTGACTCTAAATGATGTAAGCTTGTTCGACGTGCAATATCCTTATGACGCAATGATAGTCGGTCCTCTCTTCACTGACTTATACCTCCTGACTCTAAATGATGTAAGTTTGTTCGATGTGCAATATCCTCATGATGCAGCGATTGTTGCTCCTCTCTTCACGGACTTAGACCTTCTGACTCTAAATGATGTGAGCTTGTTCGATGTGCAATATCCTCAGGACGCAATGATAGTCGCTCCTCTCTTCACGGACTTTGACCTCCTGACTCTAAATGATGTAAGCTTGATCGAGGTGCAATATCCTCACGACGCAATGATAGTCGCTCCTCTCCTCACGGACTCAGACCCCCTGACTCTAAATGATGTAAACTTGATCGAGGTGCAATATCCTCATGACGCTATGATAGTCGCTTCTCTCTTCACGGACTTAGAGCTCCTGACTCAAAATGATGTAAGCTTGATCGATGTGCAATATCCTTATGACGCAATGATATTCGTTCCTCTCCTCACGGACTTAGACCTCCTGACTCTAAGCGATGTAGGCTTGTTCGATGTGTAATATCTTCATGATGCAATGATAGTCGCTCCTCTCTTCACGGACTTAGACCTCTTGACTCTTAATGATATAAGCATGATCGATGTGCAATATCATCATGACGCAATGATAGTCGTTCCTCTCCTCACAGACTTAGACCTCCTGATTCTAAATGCTGTAAGCTTGTTCAATATGCAATATCCTCATGACGCAATGATAGTCGCTCCTCTCTTCACCGACTTACACCTCCTGACTGTAAGTGATGTAAGCTTCTTCGATGTGCAATATCCTCATGACGCAATGATAGTCGCTCCTCTCGTCACGGACTTGAACCTCCTGACTCTAAATGATGTAAGCTTGTTCGATGTGCGATATTCTCATGATGCAATGATAGTCGCTCCTTTTATCACTGACTTAGACCTCCTGACTCTAAATGGTGTAAGCTTGTTCGGTGTGCAATATCCGCATGACGCAATGATAACCGCTCCTCTCTTCACCGACTTACACCTCCTGACTGTAAGTGATGTAAGCTTCTTCGATGTGCAATATCCTCATGACGCAATGATAGTCGCTCTTCTCTTCTCGGACTTAGACCTCCTGACTCTAAATGATGTAGGCTTATTCGATGTGCAATATCTTTATGATGCAACGATAGTCGCTCCTCTCATCACGGACTTGGACCTCCTGACTCTAACTGATATAAGCTTGATCGATGTGCAATATCCTGAGGACGCAATGATAGTCGCTCCTCTCTTCACGGAATTAGACCTCCTGACTCAAAATGATGTGAGCATGTTCGAAGGGCAATATCCTTATGACGCAATGATAGTCGCTCCTCTCTTCACCAACTCATACCTCCTGACTCTAAATGATGTAAGCTTGTTCGATGTGCAATATCCTCATGACGCAATAGTTTTCGCTTCTTTCCTTACGGACTTAGACCTCCTAATTCTAGATGATGTAAGCTTGATCGATGTGCAATATCCTCATGACGCGATGATAGTCACTCCTCTCTTCATGGACTTAGACCTTCTGAATCGAAATGATGTGAGTTCGATCGATGTGCCATACCCTCATGACTTAATGATAGTTGCTACTCTCTTCACGGACTTGGACCTCCTGACTCTAAATAATGCAAGCGCGATCGATGTGCAATATCCTCATGACTTAATGGTAGTCGCTTTTCTCTTCACGGACTTAGACCTCCTGGCTCCAAATGATGTGAGCTTGTTCGATGTGCAATATTCTCATGATGCAATGATAGTCGCTTTTCTCTTCAAGGACTTAGATCTCTTGACTCTAAATGATGTAAGCTTGTTCAATGTGCAATAACCTCATGACGCAACGATAGTCGCTCCTCGCTTCAAGGACTTAGACCTCCTGACTCTAAATGATGTAAGCTTGTTTGATGTGCAATATCCTCATGATGCAATGATAGTTGCTCCTCTCGTCACGGATTTAGACCTCCTGTCTCTAAATGATATAAGCTTGATCGATATGCATTATCCGTATGACGAAATGATAGTCGCTCCTCTCTTCACGGACTTAGACCTCCTGACTCTAAATGATGTAAGCTTGTTCGAATGCAATATCCTCATGACGCAATGATAGTTGCTCCTCTCATCACGGACTTAGCCCTCTTAACTCAAAATGATGTAAGCTTGATCGAGGTGCAATATCCTCATGACGCAACGATATTCGCTCCTCTTTTCACGGACTTAATTCTCCTGACTTTAAATGATGTGAGCTTGTTCGATGTGTAATATCCTCATGACGCAATGATAGTCGCTTCTCTCTTCACGGGCTTAGACCTCCTGACGCTAAATGATGTAAGCTTGATCGATGTGCAATATCCTCATGATGCAATGATAGTCGCTCCTCTCTTCACAGACTTAGACCTCCTGACTCTAAATGATGTAAGCTTGTCCGATATGCAATATCCTCATTTTTAAATGATGTAAGCTTGATCGATGTGCAATATCCTCATGATGCAATGATAGTCGCTCCTCTCTTCACAGACTTAGACCTCCTGACTCTAAATGATGTAAGCTTGTCCGATATGCAATATCCTCATTTTTAAATGATGTAAGCTTGATCGATGTGCAATATCCTCATGATGCAATGATAGTCGCTCCTCTCTTCACAGACTTAGACCTCCTGACTCTAAATGATGTAAGCTTGTCCGATATGCAATATCCTCATTTTTAAATGATGTAAGCTTGATCGATGTGCAATATCCTCATGATGCAATGATAGTCGCTCCTCTCTTCACAGACTTAGACCTCCTGACTCTAAATGATGTAAGCTTGTCCGATATGCAATATCCTCATGACGTAATGATAGTCGCTCCTTTCTTCATGGACATAAAGCCTCCTGATGTGTAATATCCTCATAACGCAATGATAGTCGCTCCTCTCATCACGGACTTTAACCTCCTGACTCTAAATAATGTAAGCTTGTTCGATTATCAATATTCTCATGATGCAATGATAGTCGCTCCTCTTATCACGGACTTGGACCTCCTGACTCAAGATGATGTAAGCTTGCTCGACGTGCAATATCCGCATGACGCAATGATGGTCGCTCCTCTCTTCACCTACTTAGACCTCCTGACTCCAAATGATGTAAGCTTCTTCGATGTGCAATATCCTCATGACGCAAGGATAGTCGCTCCTTTCCTCTCGGACTAAGACCTCCTGACTGTAAATGATGTAAGCTTGTCCGAAGTGCAATATCCTCATGACGCAATGATAGTCGCTCCTCTCTTCACGGACTTAGACCTCCTGACTCTAGATGATGTAAATTTGTTCGATGTGCAATAACCTCATGACGCAATTATTTGCGCTCCTCTCTTCACGGACATAGACCTCCTTACTCTACATGATGTAGGCTTGTTCGATGTGTAATATCTTCATAATGCAATGATAGCCGCTCCTCACTTCACGGACTTAGACCTCCTGACTCTAAATGATGTAAGCTTGATCGATGTGCAATATCCTCATTACGCAATGATAATCGTTCCTCTTTTCACGGACTCACACCTCCTGACTGTAAGTTATGTAAGCTTGATCGATGTGCAATATCCTCATGACGCAATGATAGTCGCTCCTCTTTTCACGGACTTAGACCTCCTGACTCTATAAGATGAGCTAGTTCGATGTGCAATATCCTCATGGTGCGATGATAGTCGCTTCACTCTTCACATGTTAGACATCCTGACTCAAAATAATATAAGTTTGATCGATGTGCAATATCCTTATGACGCAATGATAGTCGCTCCTACCTTAACGGACTTAAACCTCCAGACTCTAAATGATGTAAGCTTGATCGATGGACAATATATTCATGTCGCAATGATAGTCGCTCCTCTCTTCACAGACTTAGATCTTCTGATTTTAAATGATGTAAGCTTGTTCGAGATGCAATATCCTCATGACGCAATGATAGTCGCTCCTCTCATCACGGACTTAGACCTTTTGACTCTAAACGATGTAAGCTTCTTCGATGTGCAATATTCTCATGAATCAATGATAGTCGCTCCATTCTCCACGGACATAAAACCTCCTGACTCTAAAGGATGTAAGCTTGATCGATGTTCAATATCCTTATGATACAATGATAGTCGCTCCTCTTTCCACGGACATAAAACCTCCTGACTCAAAATTATGTGATCATGATCATGTGTAACATCCTCATAACGCAATGATAGTCGCTCCAATCTTCACGGACATAAAACTTCCTGACTCTAAAGGATGTAGGCTTTTTCGATGTGCAATATGCTCATGACACAATGATAGTCGCTCCACTCTTCACGGACTAAGACCTCTTGACTCTAAATGATGCAAGCTTGATCGATGTGCAATGTCCTCATGACGTAATGATAGTCGCTCCTTTCTGCACGGACATAAAACCTCCTGACTCTACATGATGTGAGCTTGATCGATGTGCAATATCCTCATGACGCAAGGATAGTCGCTCCTCTCGTCTCGGACTAAGACCTACTGACTGTAAATGATGTAAGCTTGTCCGAAGTGCAATATCCTCATGACGTAATGATAGTCGCTCCTTTCTTCATGGACATAAAGCCTCCTGACTTAAAATGATGTAATTTTGATCGATGTGTAATATCCTCATAACGCAATGATAGTCGCTTTTCTCTTCGAAGACTTAGATCTCATGAGTCTGAATGATGTAAGCTTGTTCGATGTGCAATATCCTCATGACGCAACTATAGTCGATCCTCTCTTCAAGGACTCAGATCTCTTGACTCTAAATGATGTAAGCTTGTTCAATGTGCAATATCCTCATGACGCAACGATAGTCGCTCCTCGCTTCAAGGACTTAGACCTCCTGACTCTAAATGATGTAAGCTTGTTCGACGTGCAATATCCTCATGACGCAATGATAGTTGCTCCTCTCATCACGGACTTAGCCCTCCTAACTCAAAATGATGTAAGCTTGATCGAGGTGCAATATCCTCATGACGCAACGATATTCGCTCCTCTTTTCACGGACTTAATTCTCCTGACTCTAAATGATGTGAGCTTGTTCGATGTGTAATATCCTCATGACGCAATGATAGTCGCTTCTCTCTTCACGGGCTTAGACCTCCTGACTCTAGATGATGTAAGCTTGATCGATGTGCAATATCCTCATGATGCAATGATAGTCGCTCCTCTCTTCACAGACTTAGACCTCCTGACTCTAAATGATGTAAGCTTGTCCGATATGCAATATCCTCATGACGTAATGATAGTCGCTCCTTTCTTCATGGACATAAAGCCTCCTGACTCAAAATGATGTAATTTTGATCTATGTGTAATATCCTCATAACGCAATGTTAGTCGCTCCTCTCATCACGGACTTTAACCTCCTGACTCTAAATAATGTAAGCTTGTTCGATTATCAATATTCTCATGTTGCAATGATAGTCGCTTCTCTTACCACGGACTTGGACCTCCTGACTCAAGATGATGTAAGCTTGTTCGACGTGCAATATCCGCATGACGCAATGATGGTCGCTCCTCTCTTCACCTACTTAGACCTCCTGACTCCAAATGATGTAAGCTTCTTCGATGTGCAATATCCTCATGACGCAAGGATAGTCGCTCCTCTCCTCTCGGACTAAGACCTCCTGACTGTAAATGATGTAGGCTTGTTCGATGTGTAATATCTTCATAATGCAATGATAGCCGCTCCTCTCTTCACGGACTTAGACCTCCTGACTCTAAATGATGTAAGCTTGATCGATGTGCAATATCCTCATTACGCAATGATAATCGTTCCTCTTTTCACGGACTTACACCTCCTGACTGTAAGTTATGTAAGCTTGATCGATGTGCAATATCCTCATGACGCAATGATAGTCGCTCCTCTTTTCACGGACTTAGACCTCCTGACTCTATAAGATAAGCTACTTCGATGTGCAATATCCTCATGGTGCGATGATAGTCGCTTCTCTCTTCACCATGTTAGACATCCTGACTCAAAATAATATAAGTTTGATCGATGTGCAATATCCTTATGACGCATTGATAGTCGCTCCTACCTTAACGGACTTAAACCTCCAGACTCTAAATGATGTAAGCTTGATCGATGTGCAATATACTCATGACGCAATGATAGTCGCTCCTCTCTTCACAGACTTAGATCTTTTGATTTTAAATGATGTAAGCTTGTTCGAGATGCAATATCCTCATGACGCAATGATAGTCGCTCCTCTTTCCACGGACATAAAACCTCCTGACTCAAAATTATGTAATCATGATCATGTGTAACATCCTCATGACGCAATGATAGTCGCTCCTCTCATCACGGACTTAGACCTTTTGACTCTAAACGATGTAAGCTTCTTCGATGTGCAATATTCTCATGAAGCAATGATAGTCGCTCCATTCTCCACGGACATAAAACCTCCTGACTCTAAAGGATGTAAGCTTGATCGATGTTCAATATCCTTATGATACAATGATAGTCGCTCCTCTTTCCACGGACATAAAACCTCCTGACTCAAAATTATGTAATCATGATCATGTGTAACATCCTCATAACGTAATGATAGTCGCTCCAATCTTCACGGACATAAAACTTCCTGACTCTAAAGGATGTAGGCTTTTTCGATGTGCAATATGCTCATGACACAATGATAGTCGCTCCACTCTTCACGGACTAAGACCTCTTGACTCTAAATGATGCAAGCTTGATCGATGTGCAATGTCCTCATGACGTAATGATAGTCGCTCCTTTCTGCACGGACATAAAACCTCCTGACTCTACATGATGTGAGCTTGATCGATGTGCAATATCCTCATGACGCAAGGATAGTCGCTCCTCTCCTCTCGTACTAAGACCTCCTAACTGTAAATGATGTAAGTTTGTCCGAAGTGCAATATCCTCATGACGTAATGATAGTCGCTCCTTTCTTCATGGACATAAAGCCTCCTGACTTAAAATGATGTAATTTTGATCGATGTGTAATATCCTCATAACGCAATGATATTCGCTTCTCTCTTCGAAGACTTAGATCTCATGAGTCTGAATGATGTAAGCTTGTTCGATGTGCAATATCCTCATGACGCAACTATAGTCGATCCTCTCTTCAAGGACTTAGATCTCTTGACTCTAAATGATGTAAGCTTGTTCAATGTGCAATATCCTCAAGACGCAATGATAGTCGCTCCTCGCTTCAAGGACTTAGACCTCCTGACTCTAAATGATGTAAGCTTGTTCGATCAGTGTTGGTGGTCATGGAGCACAAAGAGAATTTATTGTCAATATATAGCGGCGTGCAATTTATACTCTGATGACGACTTGTTCACCTACGAATATAAGTACCACATAATAACAAAGCTGTTGGAAATGACGACATACCGAGTGAAGTGTTCAAGAATGCTTCCCACAGACTGACTGCAGTGCTTGCTCTCTTCCTTTCGGGCTGCACTCATGTCAAGGAGCTACCAAGAGAGGTAATGCATGTAACTGTGATTCCTCTTCTGAAATGTAAAACAAAGGACCCTTCTGATATAAATAATTATCGCCCCATTGCTATTGCCACCTCAATTTCCAAGGTTCTTGAACAGGTTATTCTTGCAAGATTGCAAACA
>SDVV010023719.1:0-12706 GCA_016164225.1 Gammarus roeselii
TATATACACACATATATACATTAGCACATGCTTCTGGTGTTATTTATGCATGCATGATGTGCAACTATGTAATTAGTGAAGGATACCAGAATGGAAAATGAATAAAGAACATAAGTTTAACAACATGCCAAACTCAACAATCCACCTATATTAGTTGAAAAACGGAATCAAATAATATATAAATAAATAAACATACAAGTACATAAATATAAATCACACATTTATTATACTGTACTAGCTGGGCCCCAGAGTCCACAGCCGATGGTGCGCGCGGAACAGGGCTTGGGCTCCAGAGTCCACAGCTAATGGTGCGCGCGGCAAGACTTGTGCATTGGATTCTGGGGCCCAGTAGATGGTGCCGGCTACTATACAGGGCTTGGGCTCCAGAGACCACAGCCAATGGTGCGCACTTACTAAATAGTTTACATTTTTTTATTACCTTATTAGTGGAAAAAAATAGTCGTGTTGTAGTGCAGTACAAGAGCTGCTAAATGAAATATTGCATGGCAAAAAATCTATGTAACTGTTGAAGGAGGTTGATTTTTGTTCAAGCATTACAACAGAAGAACTGACAGACCAATTGTGAACACTCTGTTGTGGGATCAGGGTCCAAAACACTTACAAATGTTACAACACATTATTTTGCTGAAAAAGCAGTAGTAGTGTGTAAAACAGTGTCTCTCAACTAGGATTAGAAGACGTAATTACTAGCTATAAGGTAGTAGCTATGCACCATTAGACTTGAAGAACATGCATGCTCTCAGAATTATCTATCAACATTAGTAACAAATTAGTTGAGAATGTAGCTTCTTTGTACTATTCCTCTCCATAAAATATTCAATTATAAAGGTTATGTGATCCCTTGCAGACACACCGAGCGTGGGTGGGAGGGCAGCTTGTCGGGTCGCCTGGTGCAGGTGGGACAGTTCGAATGCATGTCAGTGCAAGGCACACCCAACTTCCTGATGCCTCTAATACGCGAGACCAAACAAAGGTAACAAGCTGCAATATGATACCACTGTAGTCAGCTGCTCAATGACATCCATCTCTGGAGAGGAGCGCCAGGATCACAGTCGTTTCTATTGCCTTTTCTCCCGAGTGGACTCCACTTATTCTCTTAAATTCTCTCAAGTACAGCATTAATTTCGCTAATCACGATATAGTCTTGCTCCTCTTGACCACGTGGAATTTTGGATCGCACCATAGCGGAACCAATGCATAGGGAGTATTGACGTCTTGTTTTGGAGTATTGTTATCAGTGAAAAAATCGTCTGATTGCACCAATGCTTTTTAACACTTTCTTAAAAACTGTTGTAATTAATATCTAATAAATGTTAAATAATTTACATACATGCATGCATTTAATATGTATGTAAAAAGTTGCATTATGGTAATTTCAATGGTTGATAATTCTGTGAAGAAAACAATTGTAAAGAATTAATATTTACAACAACTTTCTAGAAAGGTATTACAAATTATACTAAATAATGTAACTACTGAAAGTTTCTGTATTGGCTCAAATTTTGAAATTCGCACATTTCTTGAGTGCAACCATGATCCAGTGCGGATACTCTGGTGGAAATAAGTAACCATTTGTTAGTTCAAGTAGACGATTCAACTTGATCATCTGATACATAGATTGTGCTAACTTAGAATGTGAAATTT
This sequence comes from Gammarus roeselii, assembly GCA_016164225.1. Classification (NCBI taxonomy): domain Eukaryota; kingdom Metazoa; phylum Arthropoda; class Malacostraca; order Amphipoda; family Gammaridae; genus Gammarus; species Gammarus roeselii. Next base: position 1,666 of record SDVV010023719.1, read on the forward strand.
ATATAAAGAATTTATTTTGCTAGCTGTGATGTTACTGCAGTTTGTTGAGATGCTAAGAGGAAAACACAAAAGCTATCCACTGATGAGCTCTTAACTAAATAAAAAAGGATTAGATTCCTCTCCTGACATGACTCTCCTGTCATAATATTGCAGTGTGCAATATTATGACGATAGGCTTATGTTCAAAGTCATGTGTAGCTTCGTGTTGAACAATCCTTCCCACTTTTTTATACCATCTATAAATAATTTCTCCAGGAAGAAGGCATTGAGGGGACGAATCTTCTGCAACCCATAGCCCTTCCTTGCTTTGTGCTTGGTGTGAGCGCATTAAGTTCGATAGTAGGGTTGTCTGACATTCAGCCTCGACGGTCATGGTTGCGTCTCATCTTTCCCACACGTGGAGGAAATTATCGTTCAAGCATCGCCCTCTCGCCCTCATATGACTGGCCCTTGTCTGGTGTGAGTTCATTAGGTTCGTAATCAGGGGTGATTCAATCTAGCCAAAGTGGAAGGAATTATCATTTCACCACCTACTCCTTCCCCAGCCTAGTCCTCGCCCGCGGTGAGAACCTATTGCACGACCACTACGGCCAGCCCGAGTTCTGGAGGGCACGTCGGTCCATGCGGTTCGCGGCGCCGTTGCTGGCCCGGGCTGCGCGCTTCAGGGCGACGGTGCTCAACACCACCGACGAGGAAGACGGGGTCACACTGCCCCCCGACTGGCGGAATGAGAAGGTTGAGACCACGGACGGCCCTGTATATGCGTGTATTTATATACTTACAAAATGTTACCTTAAACTGTTGAGGGTGACATGGGGTAGGTGCCCAGTCGTTGCCCCCTGACAAGCGGTATGAGAAAGTGTGGACCACGGATGACATTGGCATAGAGATGACCAAAGGCCGAATCTCTCAAGATGAGAGGTTGAGGCAGAGGAATTGGCTGACGACAAGACACTCCTCTCCATTCACTTGCTCGCATACCAAATCTTAACCCTTAGCTCGGGAAGGCAATTATTTTATGTCTATAATCATAAACAAGTTTCTTCTACAGCTCAGGAGGGTGATAGGGGTAGGCGGTCACAGAAAGGGGAAGGAGGTGCCCAGTCTCCCTGTCCTCTAGGATAAGGGGAGTTGTCGATGCTCGAACACATAACGTGCCTTCCAGGAGGTTGGTACTGCAGCTGGGTACGCAATCTTCTAAGCCATCAGCTTGTGACATAACTAACTACAGATAAAAACACCAGCGATCTTAGTATCTGCTGGGATGTGGGTCTGCTTGTCAGTGGCCCGTGTACACATTTGCTGCGTTCTTCCTCCCTCAGCCACGTCACAACCCCCCACGAGGAGGGCCCTATTTGGCGGTCCACTGGCGCCGGCGCGATTTCATTCGCGCCAAAGGCAACGAAGTGCCCTCTGTACGTCGTTCCGCCAAGCAGCTGCGACACCTGCTTGACAAGTTCCATCTAAAACACCTGTTTCTGGCTACGGATGCTCCGGAGGAGGGTGAGTAAGAACATCCAAGTTGTGAGGTTCTCATGGACTGTTATTAGCAGAACTGAACAGCGAATTGTAGAATTGGATGAACGATCTATTTCAGATAGATAGACTCTCGGCCGAATCCGCCAGAAAGGGGATGGGGTAGCTGATGGCAAGGCGTATCTCTCATAAACTTCAAGCAAACAAACTTGAAAGTTTTTGCGCTAAATGGTCCAGCCAGGAATTGTCGGGTCAAGAGTGAGGTTCTAAATCAGTGTTAGCAGCAGAGCCTCAACAGCTAAACTTGTTAACCTCTGTTGCGTCTCAAGAACCGGGTCCTCCCCCACCTGTGACCAACCCGTTTCTCAACGAGGCGCTAAGTAGCAAAACCACCTTCGTATGTTACCCTCCACCAACGACCGGAATCACTCAGATTTAAATCCTTAATGCTGAAATAGATGCAGATATTCGTGCACCTATGGCGGAGTGTGCTTGTGTCGCCAATCAATTTAATATATTATAACCGAAGATTTACGGTCATACGTATGCTAAGAACGGTTGTCATTTGGTATTTAGAATCACTCTACTTCGCTAGATATCTTGGCAAATCTAAAATCGACAATCACATTTTTTCCGATGCACTAGAATACCACTATAACACCCACAATATACCGTCAGACCAATAACAAGCGGACGTACTCGACAAACACTAGGCAAACACTTGCCACCTACCACACCATTTAGACAACAGAAAGATACTCAAACCTCTACACAGATTGCAGATCGATCCAAACACAGATCCCCTCCTCACATCAGCCATGACCATAGCCGCCATCCGCTAGACCAGTGGTTCTTAACCTGGGTTCGATCGAACCCCAGGGGTTCGGTGAGTCGTTTTCTGGGGTTCGACGGGGTGATCTCTACATTGAGAGTTTTGTATTAAATGAATAGTATATGATTGTGGTATCAAGAAGAAAGGGAAATTTTGTTTTTGTTTATGTGCGAAATTTATGTTGTGTAGGTTTTTTCTTTCAACATGTGTTTTGAATTTAAAAAAATTGTTTTATTTTTTCACCTACGAAGGGTTCGATGAATGCATGTATGGAACTTGCAGGGTTCGGTACCACCAAAAAGGTTAAGAACCACTGCGCTAGACCAAAAATTGCTCAGCAGCGGGCCCAGATGGCATATCATACATTCACCTTAAACATCTAGGGTCACACGCGATTGCGGCCCTCACAGACATTTTTAACTTTCCCGTACTACACAGTATAACACCCAACATCTGGAAAGAATCTAAAATCATCTTCATTCTGAAACCCAACAAAGTTCCTACAGATTCAGCCTCATTCAGACCCATTTCCCTTCTCTCGATCCCTGGAAAATCTTGGAGAGACTGGGTCTAAACAAAATTAACACACATATCCCACTCTTCTCCACGCAACATGGTTTCAGGTTCCATCACTCCACACCAACCTCACCCAGACTATCAATTAAGGCCTGAACGAAAAGAAGCTAGCCAAACAAACCCTGTTATGCGCTGTCGATATCAGTAAAGCCTTCGACACAGTTCCAAGACACGTCCTTATAAAAAAATGCTCAACGCACATCGATCCAAACTAGAACAAGTGGCTTGCTAATTCCTCTTCGGTAGACATGTACACACTGCCTACAGTAATAAGCCTTCTCGAACCCGACACTTTGTCAATGGTATCCCGCAGAGCTCTGTGCTTTCCCCCCTCCCTTTTTATTGCCTTCATGCACGACCTGCCCATTCCAGCAAAACTTAACACCCACGTCAGCTCATACGCGGACGATCTCACAATAATCACACAACACCACAAACACGAGACCGCATCTGCACACCTCCAGCAGTACCAGAGCACTCTTGAAGTCTGGCTGCTGGACAACAGAATGAAGATGTCCGCAAGCAAGTCACCCCTCACATTATCAACACCGGATAACAGCGAACGCCGCATCCACCCCCATGTCACGTTCAACACACCCGTATACCCAACAGCCCCACTACAACTATCCTTGGAGTAACTAATGACACGGGGAATGACATTTAAGCCTCGCACAATCAACATCGGCCTCATAGTTAGACCCTGACTGAACGTCTCTCGGGTACTCACTGCAACCTCTTACGGTCACTCCAAGGAATCAGTTACAACACTATACTATTAATTCATCAGACCCGTAATCTCCTACGCTAAACACCGCTTGGTCCTCTGACCTTGCACCCACACACATTAACTCCCTGCAAAGGATACAGAACACGGCTTTGCGCATCGCAACGGCCTGTACACAGACCACACCCATTCCACACATACATTAAGAAACCAAGATCCTCCCTCTCAAACATCATGTTTATATGTGAGGGACCTAATTCTTCAATAAAATTTCAGACCCGGCACATCCCTGCCACTACTTACTGAACCTATATAACACACCGGCAACACGCTTCGGATCCCTTTACGCGACCATTCCTGAACCTACAAATAACACATCTATGCACAAACAGATTCGCGCACACTCCACAGCTCCTGCATTAGATGAACACAAAGTCAACACGATCCTGCAGTCACCCGCCTGGGGTGGACGTGGAGGAGTTGGGGTTGCCTAGGGGTGACAGGGTCCACCTGTCGAGGCTGCGGTGCGGGCACCACACGGCCCCACTTGCATACCAGCATAGACTGGGAAATGTCCCTTCCGATCTCTGCTTGCCGTGCCGATATTCACTCAATACGGTCGAGCACGTTATGATGTCGTGCCCAGCCACCGGACCCGGCAGGCTCCAACATAACATCACGTCAGTGCGTGATCTATGGGAGCACCCGTGAGACAGCATCAGCTACTTCAGGGGTGCAGGTATACTATAGAGCCTCTCACCTGATGTCACACTCCTAACACGCACACGTCGGTGGGTTCTTAGGCATCGGGCAGTACGCTGGCCGTGGCTCCTCCATCGCATCGGGAGTTGGGGTTCATCACCGGCAAGGACGGGAAGGCACATCAGGGCGGCGTCAACACTCATCCATTCACAATCATTCTCGACTCAAGCCTGTCCATTGCACGCTCTCTCGCTACTTCCACACTTATATCTCCTTCCTCACGCCTGCTTAACGCCATCCATATCCACAAACCAAGGTGTGCCTCTAGTCATATGTCCACTCACCGCTGCGTTCATCTTCGTTTTCACCTATCTCCCATCATCCACACTCATTGTGTGCCCGAACCATCTCAGAACACGTGAATCTTCTCAGTCCTCTAACTTCTTCACCATCACCGTTATAAGTCGAACAACGTCGTAATTGATCCCATCTTTCGGCGTCACTCCAAGTAGGCCCCTCAAATATTTCAGCTCGAAAACATTCAATCTTCTTTTCTCTTCTGCTTCCGCTACGCATGTCTCAACTCCGTAGACAGCAGTTGGGATAACTTCTCTCATATAACCCTCGCTTTGTTTTCATAACCAACGTCCCACAGCTCATTTCACTCTCCAGTGCACACAACACTTTTCACCCTTCCTTCACTCGCAACTTCACCTCAGTTTACACCATTTCAGTCTTCACCACATAAGAGCCCTAATACTTTAAACAGTGAACCTACTCAAACAACTCTCCATTTAGGTACAGATACAAAGCCGAATGTCCCTGAACAGGGGGGGGGGGGCGTCGGCAATCGCACCTCACACTCCTCTCATACACTCACACAACTTAGCCCTTTTGCACTAAAGGGTCGGACCGAAAAAACCCACAACACACCCTCCGGTCATGAGTGCGATCCGAGGTCAGTGTCAGCAGCAGGGCCCGTCAGTGAGACTGGTTTAACCCAGCCGCGTCATGATGACCGCCCCCCCCCCCTCACCGACCCACCATCCCGTTTCTCAACGAGATGCCAAAGACGGGAAAGCACATCAGGGCAGCATCAAAAATCATCCATTCGCAATCATTCTTCACTTACCGCCTATTCATTGCGCGCTCTCTTCTTACCTCCACACTCTAGTCTCTCCTTCCTAACGCCTGCTTCACACCATCCATCCACCCAAACTTCGTCCTACTTCTAGGCCTACGTCCACTCGCCTCTGCCTTCAACACCCTCTTCACCAATCTCCCTTCATCCATCCTCACCATGAGCCTGAACCATCTCAGAACACGCGAATCAACTCTGTCCGATAACTTTTTCACCATCCCCGTTCTAACTCGCATCACGTCATTATTGATCCTGTCTCTCAGAGTCACACCAGTCATGCTTCTCAAATATTGCATCCCAAAGACATTCAACCTTCTTCTCTCACCCCCATGTCTCAGCTCCGTAGAGCACAGTTGGGACAACTACACCCTCATACAGCCCTCTCTTTGCTTCCATCCCCAACGGCCAACAGCTCATTATTCTTCAGTGCATCCAACACTTTACGCTCTTCCTTCACTCGTGACTTGACTTTCGTTTCTACTAGTTCAGTCTTCTTCACATGGGAGCCCAGATACTTACAACACTGAACTTCCACCAATAACTCCATTTAGAAGGACATCAAGTGTGCCCGCATCGACATTCATCGAGCATCTCGTTACTGTACTTTTACCCACGTTGACTCGCAGCATTCTCCTCTCACACACTTTGCCAAACTCCGACTCTGCCACCAGTGCTGTACCATTTGCAAACAGTAACTGACTCAACTGTCAACTCACCCTATTTGTTCCCGACACCTATAAACCTCAACCCAATACACTCGCGTTCACTTCCCTGACCACTCCATCCTTGTGGAGATTAAACGGCCAGGGAGACACAAGGCAACCTTGTCTCAGTCCTACATTCACTGTGAAGTGTGAACCATAGCACCTTCCTGTCAACCCTATCATAGTAGGCCTTTTCCGAATCTTCAAAGGCCCCGAACACATCCTTTCCTTTTGTGTGGTACTTCTCGTAGACTTGTCTCACTCCAAAAATCTGATCGGCACACTCTACTACTTTTGAAGCCACACTGTTCCGCGCCAATTGCACCATTCGTACTGTCTCGATTCCTTCTTATTAGCACTCTTCCGTAATACTTACCGACAACACATAAGGAACTGCTCACGAGTTGCAGCATTCATCTTCATCTCCTTTTCCCTTCTACAGCGGAACAATGCACAATGCAATCACTGCGCTAGTCTGCACCTCGCCTGACACAAAACACAGATTCAGTAGCCTCACCGACCATCGACTATCGTACTCCACTCCTCTTCAGGCTCTCAGGCGTAACGCTGTCCAAACCAGGGGCTATTCCTGTTTCTCTTCCTCAATAATGCCCGCAACAAGTCACACTCCCAAAACAAGCATCCGGCACCACCAACCAAAGCAACAATGTAAGCCTATGGGACATCTTCAACATTCAACAGCGCATCAAAATACTCGGCCCACTCCATCTGCACAACGACCTGTCATTTTCATATTTTACCACCTCCTCCTTCCCAGTCTCCCCCAATTCACCCTCCTTACTTCTTTCCAGATTTTTTTTTGTTTCCAGAATTCTGCCACAATCACCTGCCCACCTGACATCACCATCCCTCTAAGTTCTCACCACCCGCTTTACCTCTTTTTTTTTTCTCCTCTTAATAGTTGTCATATGCTTGCAAATATTCCTCAAAGGCCCTTCTCTTTTGCGCCACCGCTAGTTTGACCTTCTCGATCCACCACTCGCAGCTCTTCCTTCTACACGGCGTAAACCACACATGTGTTATGCACATACTTCAAGATTTCTTAAGCCTTGCTCCCTCACACTGTCTCATTCCTCCCTCAACGCCTGCCGGAATTCTCCAACATTTAGTTCAATCACCTTCACTACCTCTCTTCCTCTTCCCATGCTTTGTTCCCCTTCAACCTTTGCTCCACTCTTAATCTTCTTTCCACCAGTATATGACCAGTAAGACATTCCTCCACCCTCCCCTCTCAACACTCGCACATCCAACAACCTCCCCTACCACTCTCCTCAAAATCAGCGCTCTCTTCACCACGGGTCATCCCTACCCTTGTGTACATGTGGATATCATGCTTATTAAACAAGCTGTCTCCAACCACTCCATCTTTATGCATAAACCTATCAGGTTCACTCCACTGTCATTTTTACATAGAATGCCATGTCTCTCAACTACATTCTTCACCACTACATCTCCAACTAGAGCATTTAGATCACCCAGTACGACCACATTGTATTGACCTCTACAACTCTATATACACTCACTTAGGTTAATACAAAATTACTCCTTCTTCTCCTCACTCCTTTCACTGCCAGGTCAGCAAGCACTCACAAGTGCCCATCTTTCCTCTCGGTAACGCTATTAGCCAACCAATCACTCAATATCACACCACACCTTCTCGCCCACCTTCCTCCTCCGCACCCGACTTTCTTCCCCTTACCAGACCAAACTCACATTTGCCCGTACCTTTCTACTTCATCTCACTCAGCGTCAATACATCAAACTTCTTCCTTACAAGCACCTTGCATATTTACTTTATTCGCACTACAACCACGAAGATTCAACAACAATAGGGTCCCAAGAGACGTGATTTTTTTTTCTCCGATCGTCTTGCCGTATTTGAGGGAGGAATTTTCAGAGAAAGGAATCTCTAGCCCCGTCGCTTGGCCCTCGTTCGTTTTTTTTGCGACACGTAAAGGGTTAAGGAGCACAGCATTCTGCCTGTGGGAGTGTTTTTTTACTAATGTCCGTTGTATTAGGTTTCTTGTTTTTGTTTTGTTTCAATAAAATTGGTTTAGCACCTGTTCATTCATCATGACATTGTACTCTCCGCAGAGGTAGCCCAGCTGACCACACTGTTACAGTCGTTCACTGTCGTGCGCTACACTGACTTCCATGAGGCTGGTGGTGAAACTGAAGACGAGCGAACGGATTTGTCTTCGTCGTTCGCTGACGGTCAGCTCGCTGTCATCGACCAGATTATTGCTGCCCGAGCCAAGTAAGCAGATCTCAAGAAATATAAATTATGTAGGTCACAGGTGTACACTTAATATATTATAACCGATGATTTACAGTCATACGTCTGCTAAGAACGGGTGTCATTTGGTATTAAAATCACTCTATTACGCTAGATATCTTGGCAAATCTAAAATCAACAATCACATTTTTTCCGATGCACTAGAATACCAATATAAATGTATTTTGAAGTAACAAGATTATCACCGATAATATCATGCCCAAATTAGAACACTAATCAAATATGTTGATGTAACAAGCGGTATCATGGTGATTTTCTTACCAGGGATCAACATGACGTCAGAGCTCGCCCAGAATAAGCGTCGAATACACGTGCCTAGAGTCTATACATAATGTTGAGGAGGTTGTCATTGATACAAGGCTTAGTGTAAGTGCGACCAAAGGGTCCATATCATGTCAACTAGAGAAGTGTAGCTATGCTTGAAAAACAGCAAAATCTATTTCAAACAAGCACGAGCATGGAATATCTGCCATCACAACTGCGACTGTATGATCAGCTATCATGGTTTTATCGAGCAAATGTTTATTCCATACAATCGTGAACCGTCTATGAGTATTTTCACGAGGACTTATGAGTCATCTTCCTCCGTCGTCAACATTTGTAAAATCATGCCAAATCTTAGCACTTGGTGTCTAAGTTCCTTGTGTAGTACTACTGTTGATGAAACCAAGCCGCGCTATACCAGCCTTTGACGAGACTACGACTCGACGCGCTGTGCCAGCCTTTGACGAGACTACGACTCGGCGCGCTGTACCAGCCTTTGACAAGACTACGACTCGACGCGCTGTACCAGCCTTTGACGAGACTTCGAATCGACGCGCTGTACCAGCCTTTGACGAGACTACGACTCGACGCGCTGTGCCAGCCTTTGACGAGACTACGACTCGACGCGCTGTACCAGCCTTTGAGGGTACTACGACACGTCGCGCTGTATCAGCCTTTGACGAGACTACGACTCGACGCGCTGTGCCAGCCTTTGACGAGACTACGACTCGACGCGCTGTGCCAGCCTTTGACGAGACTACGACTCGACGCGCTGTGCCAGCCTTTGACGAGACTACGACTCGACGCGCTGTGCCAGCCTTTGACGAGACTACGACTCGACGCGCTGTGCCAGCCTTTGACGAGACTACGACTCGACGCGCTGTGCCAGCCTTTGACGAGACTACGACTCGACGCGCTGTGCCAGCCTTTGACGAGACTACGACTCGACGCGCTGTGCCAGCCTTTGACGAGACTACGACTCGACGCGCTGTGCCAGCCTTTGACGAGACTACGACTCGACGCGCTGTGCCAGCCTTTGACGAGACTACGACTCGACGCGCTGTGCCAGCCTTTGACGAGACTACGACTCGACGCGCTGTGCCAGCCTTTGACGAGACTACGACTCGACGCGCTGTGCCAGCCGTTTGCGCGGGAGGCTGCACCCTGTCGCTGACCCTATAGTGAATAATGATATTTTTGACAAAATCATGCACAGAAGAGCCCATGTGTTTCTCACTTACAAATATTCGTTTATAAGATAATCAATAGCATATGTTGTGAACTCATATTTTGCAACATGATGTAGCTACAAATCGACTGGTGACAGGAAATGAGGAATCACGAAATCACTTTAACCGCTCGCTGCACTAATTCAAATAGCGCAATCAAATATTAAATTTAATATTTTAGACCTTAGCATTGAAAACTCATTACTAGACGATGGAAATAAATGATTTAATATTAATAATAATAGCATCCCTGCGCACCGTCCTGGAAGTCACCGCTTTATGTCAGGTGTGTTCGTTTCTTGTCTGGTACAATCCTGACAAACCCCACACGCGCACGCGGTTTGTCATGTGTTTGTCTGATACTATCCCTGCTAATCCACTGACTGTCTATTGCAGGTATTTTATCGGCTCGCACGAGTCAACCTTTAGTTTTCGCATACAGGAAGAGCGAGAAATCCTGGGTTTTCCTCCCGACACCACCTTCAACAGGCTATGCGGCAGCAGCCCGACCTGCGAACCTCCAGGCCGCTGGACTATAGTCTACTGAACGCTCTTGGCTGAAGCAACGCATCACTTAATTCGGCTTCATATATTGTGGGCTACGACTCGCGAATATTAATCTATTTAAAACGAGAAAAAATACGCCTAGAACAATTTAGTGCATAACAAGTATGCTCTGCATTCGTTAAGAGGTGACTCGTCAAAACTAGATATTTGCGAATTGGTTTCTCGGCAAAGCAGCTCATTCGCTTCAAGTAGTCATGTCTCTATGAGTAGCTACTGTTTATGACTACAAGCGGGTGTCTTTTGACTTAACAATCCTTGCCATCTACCTCCAAATACTCACATGTCTTGGCTCTATGGGTGAGAGGTCTAACATTTGAGCCCTATTCGCTGTATAGCAAAGGCGAGCGCAGAGATTTGCTTGCATCCCTGCACACCTTCTTTCCTCCCCTGCACTCGGTGTGTGCAACGCAACGTTCCTGAGCTGCGACTTTCCATGATATTTTCAGAATGTTTGCTTTATTTGACCGGGCAATAGAGTCTTTGCCTTATTGATATATTTTGTACAGTAT
>SDVV010023720.1:0-12706 GCA_016164225.1 Gammarus roeselii
GTCACTTGTCGTGCCTAGGCAGTTACTTGTCGTGCCTAGGCAGTCACTTGTCGTGCCTAGGCAGTCACTTGTCGTGCCTAGGCAGTCACTTGTCGTGCTTAGGAAGTCACTGGTCGTGCTTAGGCAGTCACTTGTCGTACCTAGGCAGTTACTTGTCTTGCCTAAGCAGTCACTTGTCGTACCTAGGGAGTCACTTGTCGTGCCTAGGCAGTCACTTGTCGTGCCTAGGAAGTCTCTTATCGGGACTAGGCAGTCACTTGTCGTGCCTAGGCAGTCACTTGTCATGCTTAGGCAGCCACTTGTCGTGCCTAGACAGTCACTTGTCGTGCCTAGGCAGTCACTTGTCGTGCGTAGGCAGTCATTTGTCGTGCCTATTCTGAGATCATATCTCTAGTTTAAGTCCGACCCTCGCAATTCCTAGCGCTCTTCTTTCTTCTTGGAGAAGAGAGCCTTAAGGGTAAGGTATGAACCGGCTTCCATCTCCCTGAAGCGTCCTCCGAAGTTGTTCTTGATGATGACGAGATTTTAATGTCTTTTTCTGGATCGTTTCTTCTGCACAAAGTGTTAGCCGAACTCGAAAAAGCTGCAGGGTCGGTGAAAGGAACATTACTATCCCCCGTGCTGACAACATCAATGGAAGAATGCTGAGAGTATCGACAAGGGCTTTGAAGAACATCATCTCCGTGGATACCGCTCGCTGAAGCAGAACAAGAGATTCCAAACTGGGAAGAAGGATCGGCCCCGGCAGATCTATTGTTGGCTGAGACAACAGAGGAAAGATAATCAGCGGAATGAGAGTTGCCGGTTCCGCTTCTGTTAGATTCCCTCTCGTCGTTAATCAAATCATGTTGTCTAATTCGAGGGTAGGGAACGAGGGGAGACCAATACGAAGACCCAAATCCGGGACTTGCTAAGCCTACAGCCACATTACACGATGGAGATCTCCTGTCGTTGGTTCCATTGCCGAGTCTGTTTGGAAGCGTGGCCCCGATGTATTTGTAATTATTCACGTAAAATCCCTTGCATGGTAAGTACGGCTGCAGCCCGAGCACTGTTCCAGTACTCGCTTGCTCGATTTGGATGTTGTCATAGAGACCCGTCGTGGACTTGGACAGTGGTGAATTGAAATATTCATCCGGGGAAGGGGTGAATATGGAATCCGTGCTCCTACTGCTGCTAGCTAAGAATTTCATGGGAGGCAGATTCCGGGAGACTGGTCGTAAATATGTGATGTTTTCTTGGTCGTTAGGTTCTCTGCTGGGGTTCCCGTTACCGTCGTTGGATCTCGACTTGTTCCAAACGAGCTGGAAATCGTTTGTGACGTAATCAAACGATGATCGATGCTTGTTCAGAGTAAAAATGGCCAAAGGCTGGGTCCTTTTTGAAGCCGGGTGAACACCAGAGGCTCCGTTCACGCAGCACTTGGTGAACAAAGAACAAAGACTGGATCTTTGAGCAGGAGGACAGTCTCCCTGTTTACAATGAACCAACGCACACGAAGCAAGCAGTAGGCAGATGCAAAGTATCACTTCAAAGAGGCGTGCAATGCATTGCTGTATAAACCACATCCACACGTTGATTGATCTTACGGACAGAGGAGGCTGTTCTGGCATAACTAAACAGAATATTATAATTCCAGAGAGGATGATGTGGCAGCCTGCAGCGAAGATGGAAACCCTTGCTGCTCGCCTAAGTCTAGGGGGAGGGGGAGGAGGGAGGATAGGCTCCACGATTTTATGGTGGGTGCTGTACTGCCTCTCTATTCGGTTGAGCAGAATTGTGTAAGCAATGCTGATGGTAAAACCCCAGGTTGCCTCGAAGATTTGTAGGTAGATCTGTAGTTCAAGGTACAGCCCCTTCATAGGTAGTACTTCAGGGGTAAGTTCAACTACGAAGCAGAATAGTACGTGTAGTAAACCGACTAACAAAATGACCACTGAACGCAAAGTCGAGAGTGAAGAGTTCGATGTTTTCAGAAGAACCAGTAAGAAAATTGCAAGCACGTATAAAATGATGGGTGAACTCAAATTCCACAAGATCATGGCCAGCACACCAGGTAGCCGTCCTTCGGCTCCGAACGCGTCCAAAAAATAACTGACACTTCGCAGAGATGTGGCTGCTATAATACTGATGTAGAAAAGAACAAAAAGACCCGGAGAGACGTCATGCCAGACTTTGCCGCGAGAGAGTTGGTAAATTGATATGACGGTAAGAATGGCAAAGACGCACGTTGCTGTGTGAATGTGGATGGGCCAAGCAAGTCCAAGTGTACGTTTCACTGAGTCCCATCTCTCAAGCGACGACCTGTTCTGAAGGTCATGAGAAATAACTATCACTTCACTATTTTTCAAACGCTCGTCATCACTGATCAAATTGTCAAGATCACGGGTTCCTGAAAGTTTTGTAGGTTCAGTCGTAAATTTCATTTCACCATCCGCTATATCATGGGTTTCTTCAGTTTCATGCACTACAACATTATTGTCTATGATATTTTTAAAGTTTTTGTTATTCACGTCTTCATCCACATCCGTAAGAATTGTTTCTCCATGTTCCACAACCAAGTTTGGCAAGCTGTTCAAATGATCGTTCTCAATTTGTGTTTCTTCCAGCGCCCCGTCTCTGTCGCCATCAAACGAATGACCGGGAATGTCTTGAATTCTTCCCCTGGGACTCTTTCCGAGCGGCGTTTCCCCTACAGTTCCAGCGGGACGACTAACACTTGGTTTTATTCCTCTTTCCTTACTCACGTCGCCGTCGAAAGCAGGCTTTTTGAAGATGTTCATCGGCAACTTGATGACTCCATAACCCGGGGCTGGATTCTCGGTGGGGATCCCATAAGCCACTCCACGGAAAATGGCGGCAATTTTACTCTCTTTTAGAGTAAAGTTGTTTCGGGTTAGTCGAGCCATATTTTCAGGTTTGGAGACGGAGTCCCAAGCGTTCAATTCTGGAAGAAGCGTCCTTTTGAGCCTCTGATATCTGGAACTCTGCTGATGTCCAACTTTACGGTTTCCTTTATCGTCTCGATCACCGCTGGGATTTGCCAAATACGCCGTCCGGCGATCGCGGATCACTAACCCATTGCCAAACGAAGTTTGGGACATCAAACTGATCCTTCCTCGTAAGTTTTTGGTTCTTGATAAAGAATAATTGCTTGTATCACTGTGAATATTGTGGACATAACTAGCAAGAAAAATTTGGTGATTCTCAGAAGTGGTTACAGCATTGTTTTCCTTACCAGGATCTTTAAAAAATGTGTTGGGTTTTGGAGTTGAGTATCCTGATTTAATTTCATTTCTGGTGATTCGTCCCAACGTTTTCGAGTGCACATCATCCACTAGAGCACTCGGGGAGTTAGCATCAATGGGAGTGACATCTTCAATGTTTGACGGGGAGACTAGTACGAAAGCGTATAGAACAAAGTACGTTACACATGACACAGCTACGAGTTCAGTGGATGGTACTGTTATCAGTTTTCGACACATTATTATCGGCTGCTTCATAAACTTATCAAAATTTACTGGAACAGAAGGTAGTCATTCCATTTACACATAGAAAAAAATTCGACGATAAAATAATTTTTAATTGTTTGTGAAATTTTTCTGCTTATATTCTTACATCATATCAATTTCTGAAACCTTATGTTCTGGAAGTCAAAACTTGAAATCAGTTTTATATAACGTAAATCGACGTAGTCAAGTTACATACCCACCACTTTAAATAGTTAGAGACCACTCATTTTGCTGTATTGGATTTAGTTAATTGCTTATCTTTGTGTTAAGAAACCTGCCAACGCTTCTTGGGCTTCACACGAATTTCTTGGCAAAGAAGAAGTCGTAAATGATCACAGTTATCAAATTTATCTAACGCGACCTGTATTTTTTTACTACAAACATTAAAGAAGTTCTGGGAATAGTTTCATTAAATCGGCAACAACTTGGAGAAACTGATGGAAACAACTTATTTTTTCAACATATAATTACTTGCAATGTGCTTTCAGTTGCAAATATTCGATTTACGCATCATATTTGGCAATCACCCCACCGATCATTCAACACCTGACTTGAAGACCAATCTTTGCATGTCTTCCAACACAACGCTTCGGAATATAATTACATGGTATTCATTTGTATCTCTCTGTTATTCGTAGGCGTATGACCGGTCCTTAGGTCATCCGTAAGCTCGGTCCTTAGGTCATCCGTTAGCTCGGTCCTTAGGTCATCCGTAAGCTCGGTCCTTAGGTCATCCGTGAGCTTGGTCCTTAGGTCATCCGTAAGCTTGGTCCTTAGGTCATCCGTAAGCTTGGTCCTTAGGTCATCCGTAAGCTTGGTCCTTAGGTCATTCGCAAGCTCGGTCCTTAGGTCATCCGTAAGCTCGGTCCTTAGGTCATCCGTAAGCTCGTTCCTTAGGTCAACCGTGAGCTCCTCATTTGGGATCCAGTTATCACGCGAGGACAGGGGCGGAGACCGTCACTGACTTCGCATCACCGCAGCCGAGGGCAGACTGGAGCAGTGTCTCTGTGGAGAGTCAGTTAGTTCTCCCCCCTTCCAGACCCTCTCACGCGCGAGCATCCCACTGCTGGACTAGGCCTAGACCTGATTTAATCTCAGCATGCATGGTGCATATCTGACTAAGCCAAGATGCTTTCCTCTCAGCATACATGGTGCATATCTGACTAAGCCAAGATGCTTTCCTCTCAGCATACATGGTGCATATCTGACTAAGCCAAGATGCTTCCCTCTCAGCATACATGGTGCATATCTGACTAAGCCAAGATGCTTCCCTCTCAGCATACATGGTGCATATCTGACTAAGCCAAGATGCTTCCCTCTTCATGCTGATTGCATAAAGATGTGGATAGAATAAAATGGGGCCGTTTCAATGAACTATGAGTTTAAAAGTCATTAAAATTGTGACCGTGCGTTCTGAACAGGGCTGCTTTTGATTCGTATTTATGAAAATCTTAGATGGAAATGTATCAATTTTCTCCTTGGAACTATAATTAATTTCGTACAAATTTAAAAATTATAATATAAGAAGGTTAATTTCGGAAACTATAATCATGATTCATGTAACTACAATTCATAAATAGAGGACTCTTCATGAATAAAAGATTGAATCTTATCCCCGTTTTGGATTGTTTGAAATGTATCTCTAACAAACGTAGCGCGAAATGTATTAATAACCACAGAACTGTCGACCAATTTACACCCCCTTTTGTAACTAAACCAATGACAGAAACTAAAAACTTTTCGAAAAGACTTCAACCAGATTTGCGTCGTAAAGTTTGTATCGAGAACCTATTGAGAACGTATCAAAATCGTACTTAAGTCGTACTGAGCCCGTACCTAGATCGTATCAAGATCGTACTGAGTTCGTACTAAGATCGTACTGAGATCGTACTAAGATCGTTCTAAAATCGTACTAATATCGTTCATACAATAGTCGCTCTAGGATTGTACTAAGAACTTACTGAGATCATACTAAGATGTTATTAAAATCATACTAAGATCTTACTAAGATACTTCTAAGATCATGCTGAGATCTTACTAAGATCTTATTAAGACTGTACTAGGACCATAATAAGATCTTAGTAAGATCGTGTGGGATCATAATAAATCTTACAAAGATCATACGAAGATCTCACTAAGATCTTTCTAAGATTTAATCGAGATCATACCAAGATCTTACTTAGATCATACCAAGATGATGCTAGGATCTTGCTAGTATCTTGCTAGGATCTTGCTAGGATCTTGCTAGGATCTTGCTAGGATCTTACTAAGATCTTGCTAAGATCTTATGAAGATCGTTCTGAGTAATGAGGGGAAGTAATTTGTTATCATAATTTACTCTTCAGATCATAAATTACGGCCACCTATAAATCAACAATTGTAGTTTTTCTACCCATGCTTCACCTTTTCGAGCCCTGGTTTGATATGCGGATCGACCTAAGATTCATAATTTCTCTACCTTTGCTCCTCCAGTTGTGCGTCTACCTGGAATTGATCGTACTTCTTGTTTGGGACTGGGATTGCCGTGTGATGTCGTGTGATCGTACTTCTTGTTTGGGACTGGGATTGTCGTGTGATGTCTGTGTCACGATTCTTACCGCTTTCCAGTCTACCTTTCACTTCTTCATTTTCAATTTGTTCATCACCCGACGAAGTATTTCTCTTTCTAACTTCTTTCAACGCATTCTCTTCTGCTTCACAGAAACAATGCACGTATTTCATCCTTATCTTCTCCTTTCACTTTCGCGTGAGTTTTTCCGAAGAGACGTTCCTCCATTCCTCCTAATAAACCTTCCTTTCTTGTCCCACCTGTCTACCTCGAGACTCATACCCCGGTCTTTTCTCCTTTTGCCTCATCCTCAATATCCACGTCACGTGTCGTCCCAACGACACATCCACTCCTTTGCCTTCTTATTCACTTGCCTCCATGATTATCCCCCTTTTCGTACTCACGACAGAGCCTCTTCGATTCCTTCTCTCCCTGTCCCACGAGCCGTCCTAACGACATGTTCTCTGCCTCTGCTTCTCTCGCCCCAACAGACGTGACTATTCCTCTCGCAATGACGGACAGAAGGACCCGAACATGCCCTCCGTGGCCACACTGACTTGTTAGATGGGATATGGGGAGGGGTAGATGGGGGAGATGGGGCTGTGAAGGAGCTTGGTCGGTAGGCCGGTGAGCCTTGGGAGAAGCTACGAGGGAAAAGATGTTGAGAAGTTATGAGGGGGATGAGAAGTAATGATGAGAGGAGAATCTCTTAGATGAGGAAAAACTACGAGGGGAGGAGAGGAGAGGAAAAGCTGTGAGGGCAGGAGAAATCATGAAAAGAGAAGCTATGAAGGGTGGTAAGGCTATGAGTTGAGGAGAAGCTGTGAGGAGATGAGAAGTTATGGGGAGAAATGAAGCTTTGATGAGAAGTTATGAAGAGAAGGTTTGATGAGGAGTTATGGGGAGAAGAGAACGTTTGAAAGAAAAATTCTGCGGAGAAGAGAAGGTTTGAAGGGATTTCAGCAAGGAGGGAGGAGAAGGAATGGGGAGGAGAGATGATATGACGGTAGCATAAGTCATGACCGGAGGAAAAAATAGACGAGGAATTTCTGTGCGTGGGGAAGGAGCTACGAAGGCAAGAGCTATGAAGAGGGAAAATGCTATGAGCGGAGTTAAAGCTTGGTAGGCAGAAGTTATCACTAGGAACTAAGCGAGTGACAGCAACTGAAAATTAGGGTAAAAGTTGAGTGAAGGACTATTGGAAGGGGGCGAGAATTGGGAGAATGGGGGACGATAAGTACACACACGGTAGTTGATTTTGGGGTGAGAAGTACGGGTTGATGATGGATGGGTCATCTAAAGATGGGATAGCTTGTTGAATTTAGTCATCTGAAGAAATGGATTGCGAAACGAGTTGACAGTTTTCTAACGATGATAATGTGGGAAATATTTGGGCCTCATATGTGATTTTAACGGCATTTTGTTGCTTAGTGATTATTCTATTTCCAATTGGACTATAACTTGAGAACACATAAATAAAATGAAATAATAATATATAAAAAAGTTTATTCATATACAGATGGTATGTTATTCCTTTTACCAATCAATTTATACATCGTAAATTTAAGATCGGTGAAATAAACAAGATTAGAACCTGTAACTGAGTAATTGGAGCTGTGAACGAGCGGTGGGAAGCATTTTACTTTCCTAGCTGAACATACGAACAAGACTCTTGCCGAGACATGTCACGACGAGAAAGCTGTCCGGGTTAATTTCTTATGTACACTATAAATATGCAATGTGTTCCGTTGACATAAGGTGTTCCGTTCTGCACATTCGGATCTTTTATATAACAGTTAATGAGAGTGGGAGTTGTTAATTCAGCTATACGCCTAATTCATTGGGTAGCAGAGAATTCGACGGTATGGTTGGGTCTATGTGAGACAGAGTCACTGACAAAATAAGAACATGAAACAGAGAAAATATTATCATTACAATATACAAAACAAGAAAGTTTTCTCGTGCACACGCGGTGTGTGATTATCGTGGAACAATAACCTCTCTGTAACGTGTCACGACGGAAGGGCTATCATGGTAGGTTTGAGGTCCGCAACAAGTGTGCGTTATATCCTGATGAAAGAAGATGTTTTTATTTGACATCGGTATCTTATGCATAGTAATTAGTATGAATTCGTTATTCAGACCCACAGCCTAATCAATTGAATAGCAAAGAATGCGACGGTTTGGGTGGATCTATGTGAGTTAGAGAACCACTGGCATAGTAAATAAAATACACCAACCAGTGTGGTATTTTATCAGCACGGTAACTGAGTACACGCCTTATGCACGAAGAAACATATATATCTGCATTGCGTATGAAACAATCTTCCTCGACGGCACAGATAATTTATTTCAAGGTCAGAACGATGCGATGTCAAGTCAATAGGGACAGGGCACGCTCAGGTGAAATTGCAAGATTCTGCAACAGTGCAGCCGTGTTTGAATTGGCAGCTGCTATTTGCACAAAGACAAATAGAAAGAGAGATCAGAGAAACATAGTATGTGAGGTTATGTAAGTGTTCTGTTGACAGGGTGGTAGTGTTGTTGCTCTAGACGAGCTGGAAAATATAGTTTTACGTTACCAGTTTTGCGTTAATCGTCATCGATTGTTTAAATCTGCCTGCCCCTGTCTGCGAGCAAGCAATAGAGTGGTACATTTCTGCAAGAAATAAGATACGGTTGTGCAATTCTGAATGTCAGCTGGTAGCTTGTTGAAGCTCTTTGGACCTGAAATAGTGAAAGCTTTGACCCCAACCTCTGTTCTTCTAAACTCTGTGTCAATGTTATTTTCATTCCGTGTTGATCGTTGATGGGCCGCTTTTCGAGTTGTCAATACAACACCGTTGGAACAGGAGAGCTTGTTCCGAATTTTAAAAACTCGTACTGCTTCGCTCAGTTCTAGTCGTTCTTGGATGTTCAGCCACCCAAGTTTCTTTAGAATTGGTGTCACGTGATCGCTCTTCATAAAATTCCCATTGTGAGCTACTCCTGCGGTGAAGTTTATGCTGCGTTGAATGTCTTAGAGTAGAGTTTTCGTGCACTTACCTCAAATGGTGGGGCAGTAGTTTAAATGGAAAAAAATCAGAGTTCACGAAATAAGAGATAATAAAATACTAAAATAAAGTGTTATTGATCAATAAAATGAATAATCATCCATCCACCCCGAGTCGAACAGGCGTTTATCGGAAATGTCGGTCATGTGGTTGAGTGATGGGTTGTTGATCAGGTTCCTAGTCTTGAAATAGCATCGTAGCGAGAGTTTAGTCTCCTCGGAACGGGAGTGTGGACGCTTGTTAGATAGCACGTTTAGGGATTCGATGGGATCTCAGTGTCCTGTTCCGCTCCAGCCTTCACTATCTAGGTACTCCCTCAGTGGTGATGGGATCTCAGTGTCTTGCTCCGCTCCAGCCCTCACTAACTAGGTACTCACTCAGTGGTGATGTGATCTCAGTGTCTTGCTCCGCTCCAGCCATCACTACCTAGATACTCACTCAGTGGTGATGGGATCTCAGTGTCTTGCTCCTCTCCAGCCATCATTACCTAAGTACTCACTCAGTGGTGATGGCATCCCAGTGTCGTGCTTCGCTCCAGCCCTAACTACCTAGGTACTTCTTCAGTGGTGATGGGATTTCAGTGTCTTGCTCCGCTTCAGCCCTCACTACCTAGGTACTCCCTCAGTGGGGATGGGATCTCAGTGTCTTGCTCCGCTACAGCCCTCACTACCTAGGTACTCCCTCAGTGGTGATGGGATTTCAGTGTCTTGCTCCACTCCAGCCCTCACTACCTAGGCACTCCCTCAGTGGTGATGGGATTTCAGTGTCTTGCTCCGCTCCAGCCATCACTACCTAGGTACTCCCTCAGTGGGGATGGGATCTCAGTGTCTTGCTCCGCTCCAGCCATCACTGCCTAGGTACTCACTCACTGGTGATGTGATCTCAGTGTCTTTCTCCGCTCCTGCCATCACTACCTAGGTACTCACTCAGTGGTGATGGGATCTCAGTGTCGTGGTCCGCTCCAGTCATCACCACCTAGGTACTTACTCAGTGGTGATGTACACGAGGATTTGGTTATGCAGGTGCATTTAGAATGGCGTCTAAGACGCTGGGCGAACTGCTGCAGGGATTATAAAATAGAGTGTAGCCCAGAGACCACGAAAACCAAGGTTGGACTGACTTTGTCCAAAGGAGTATCGGAGCCGCAGTTATTATGAAAAGCTGGTGAGGGTCTGACTTAGGTGAAGAATCATTTCAACTCTGACCGTATCATGGCAACACAATGTCAACAAAGTTTGGGTGGGGGAATGACGTCACGATCTTGAGCAGTCTACGGTTACATGATGCGCTGCTTTTTTATCATGCTCATGAAATTTGATCTGCGCGTCCGTGGGCTGAAAGAGGATTGGCTTAGATAGTCTAAATGTCAATGGCATAGAGATTGACTAAACGAAGAACTGAGGAGATTCTCGACTATCGTTAGGTGTGAAGACGATGAGAGGGACATGGATTTATCTTGATTTGGTTTAGGGTTTATTTCCACCGGAGCCTGAACTCGAGTCATCGCAAGTTCCCATGTGGAGCAAGCGCACAGTGGAAAAGGTCTTTATTGCAGAAGGCCCAAAAGCTATCAAATCGACTGCAAAATCATTGTATCGCATTTAATTTGTTTATCTTCAACGATCATTCACAACGTAATTACTAATGTAATAAACAGTAGAGCAAGAACCCTTCTACAAATAATGATAATTTGAATTATGTATTTTCTCATTGATTCCAACACATTTATAGATAAACTGTGAATCATTGATATCTAATCGTATCTAATTGTAATTGGGTACAATTGAATACCATGTTTACCCTATGAAAATCGTCCATGATTTCCCATATCGATATTCAATTAACTTCATACGATTCTCATTAAAAGGAACAAAGTTGACGTAAACAATTAATTTCACAGGGTAAACATGATTACTTCCCGGAGGAAATGAAATAAGATAGAAAACGGATGGGAAGAAATACTTCCCAGTGGAGTTGTTTGCTTGTTAGGTTTTGAAGGAGGCAATTTTATATATTTGTTTTATGGACATTGGAGCAAGCATTTTGATTGTTAATTACGATTCCGAAAGGAACTTTGTTTGACGATTTTGTTGCTTTTGAATTTTACGTAAATATGTTCGTATAACTGGTTTTGTGACCTTCATTTGATAACAACAACAATATGGTTTAGATCACACTGTGAGACTGTGATTCTCGAGCAGGTAAATTGACTCTCTATTATCGAAAGTTTTAATTCTGTATTGTAGAAACTTGAGCTGTTTAGTCTTATTCGTTTTACCTTTTCCGGCCAACATTACCAGCTTGTCAGAGATGAATCAATATCAACCCTCGAGTTCTTTACTATCTACACAAGCGAGAATCAGTCACTATCGTCAAAATCAAATATTGCCGTAAAATTCACATTAAGCCAAATTGCTTCTTCGGTCCAACAGATTTTCATCCACTGCTGTACGTGCGGAAATATTGGTTACGTGTACACCACTAATGATATGTGTTAAGACTGTTACAGTCATACTTGAAATCGGCTTGTGATAAAACCATGATACGTATCCGCAATTTTTATTGAACTAAATACTACCGAACACCGAACCGACCTGACTTAGTACCGACATGAAAGATATCAGTTGCTCCTTTAGTGTTGATTTAAAAGGACTTCTCGGGACCGTAGTACAACACGCAAGTGCTTGAATTAGAACAAGAAGCTCCTGAAAACACATAGGCTCTTTTCGTGTCTAGTGCCACTTACTGAGGAACACAGCCATTTCCTACCTCTAACTGAACCCTTTCCCTCGCAGATGTTCGAGCTAGCTACCGTTCGTTGCACTCTGTTAACTACAGTAACCGAGTACACTTTTCATTACCTAGTCACATTACTTCAAAGTAACTTTCAATAAAGGACGCTATAAATGTTGTTAGTTACTTCATCTTGCACAGTCTCCCCGCCGCTGCACTCTGCTAAGTCCACCTCTCCTCGGAAGATGTTCCTGCTCAGTCATGGGCCGAATTTACGGTGGCGTTGTTTTTGGCCGGTCTTTTTTACCACAACTAAAGGTGATGTTCTGGAGGATGCAATTCAACGTGTATTCTTGAGGCACCCTTACCTGCAGGAGGGGCGATTTTCTAGAGGCCTCACCTGCAGGAGGGGCGATTTTCTAGAGGCCTCACCTGCAGGAGGGGCGATTTTCTAGAGGCCTCACCTGCAGGAGGGATGCTTTGCTAGAGGCCTCACCTGCAGGAGAGATGCGTTGCTAGAGGCCTCATTCGCCTGCAGGAGGGATGCTTTGCTAGAGGCCTCACCTACAGGAGGGATGCTTTGCTAGAGGCCTCACCTGCAGGAGGGATACTTTGCTAGGGGCTTTATGCAAAGCAACTGAAGTCACACTACACACGATGAAATAGGTTAAATTACCATGCATATCTGTGACCGAGTTTGAAATGGTATACCTGGACTATGTACTAGTGACAGAGATGGAAAACATATACTTGGACTGTGTTCTAGTGACAGAGATGGAAAACATATACTTGGACTGTGTACTAGTGACAGAGATGGAAAACATATACTTGGACTGTGTACTAGTGACAGAGATGGAAAC
>SDVV010023721.1:0-12706 GCA_016164225.1 Gammarus roeselii
TGTGTGTGTGTGTGTCAAAATCTAATATCAATAAAAATATATCATGTAAATGGATGTTATCAATATCCTATATTTAACTTGAATGACTAGCATTGAAAATGCATATATGCAACATGACATGCAACGAAGTTGTAATACTGTATGGGTAGCATTGAAATACGGTAGATATTATTCTAGTTTAAATGTATAGCCGATATTGAGGCGGGAAACTGCGGTAATCTCCTCTGGCTGAATACATGGTCTTCTCCGACTACCCCAAAAATCATCCTTTGTACGATGAAGAAATTGCAGATATGCAACATTACTTGCATTGAAATGCAATACAACGCCTCCTGCCTTGCATTAAAAAATGCGATAGATATCAAGCAAATTGAAATTGTACTCGGCTATCTAAGGTAACATAGATATATATCTGATCAGCTCTAAACAGAAGCTAAAGCAAAAGTCTACAGCTTCTTTTATGACCAACACACTGAAACCACGCTACGGTGACAACGTTTCGCTCATCTACACGGACACAGACTCGTTGATGATCTTGTTCAAAGGCGTGACCTACATTGAGGCGGAATACATGAACTTCTCCAACTACCCGAAAAAACATCCCTTGAACGATGAATCCAAGAAAATGACAGCTGGGACTACTGAGAAGCGAAGCAGCTGATGACTACCCGAGAGGCGTACACTTTGTGCGAACATCTTTGGCGAATGTACTCGAGTGAATGACGAAAATACGTCAACATGAACAGGTTATACATTATGCCGCATCAACCATGTATACTCCTACATTATACCGGCATATGCCAACATCAACCGTGAATACGCCTACATTATACAAGCATATGCCGGCATATGCCAGTATCAACCGTGTATACGCAGTATATTATAACGGCATATGCCGGCATATGTCGGCAAATGCTGGTATCAACCGTGTATACGCCATGCATCACATCGGGATATGCCGGCATATGTCGGTATCAACCGTGTATGTTCATGTTAAAGCTTATATAAAATTGGAATCAGATTTATTCTCACTTAGTTAACAGTCTGCTTTTGTGTGGAAGGATGTCGCCAAGTTTGATATGGAAATATTTTACCAGAAAGGATAATGCGCGGGTTTGTGTTATTTGCAGAGCGGAGATGAAATCAAGCAAATCAAGATCGACGTTCGGGTTTTGGCAACATCTGAAGGGTAAACATTATCTTGAATATAATAATCTTAAAAATGGACGAGAAAAAACAAGTTGTATGGACGAAAAGAGCGTATTGATAGATCATAATAAACCAGACCCAAGTTTCCGATATAATGAGATAGACAGTATTCAACAGGGTCATAGACCTGAAAATGTTCATTGTATGTATATATTCCTATGAAACCATATAATAAAAATTATAAACTTGAACAGATTTGATTGTCCCCAGAAGGACGCATTTGAAAACATATAAAAAGAACTGCAGCCGATCATAAAAATGTTTAGAGTAGTTTGATGTTCCTATGAACCCTGGATCTATGCCATAAAATATTTTTAAAAAAAATCTTGACCTTGTCTCATTGTCCACAGATATATGGATTGAAAATATGTGAAACGTACTGCGCCTACTATTTGATTCTCAACGATGAACCCTGACGAAACTCTGAAAATAAAATATGCATACCACGGGGAAAAGGGAATGAATTTAATCGAATAATATAGCTTTTTTGCTCTATAGAAATAAAATTAACATATATGACCTATTAACATATATCTATATAAGCCGTCCGAAACCAATCGGTAAGCCAAGTTATCAAAGGTACACCCTACTGCATGTCCAAAAGAAACAAACGCTAACCCTATCGAAGGCAGCAAGTACTTAAAAGTACACCATACTTCATGTCCGAATGAAACAACGCTATCCCTACCTACTGCATGCCCCGAGAGAAGTGTGAATCAAGATAAGATCTCTGTATGACATTGACGGATAGAGGTCTCCTCCCGTGCAAGCTAAGTGTGGCCTACGAAACCTAATGAAACGATATAAAAATAGCCTATTTAAAATGAGTCATAGACCGACAACCCTGCTATTATCTACAATACCATCAATTCTTGCATAACAACAACGATTACGAATACCGTAAATAAATCAGGGTTGAGCAATAAAATTTATGGAAAATAACAAGGTACATTGCGAAAACTAAATCAAACTATATGAGAGTATCCTATTTAGAAGCGTCTTACACTAACAAACATCCTAATATGTACCATACCGTCTTTACTTGCTAATAAACAAATCAAAATACCCCAATTTAATTTTACTTTCCGTTAACAATACGTAGTAACAAACCGTCACAACTCGTTACGAGAGGAGCACATCTCGAGACAGATAGAGGCCTGTCATGGCACTAAACAATTCCCCCTCTCTACTCCCCCTCCCCTATCCTCCTTCCCTATCCACCTTCGCGTTACCACAGAACCTTAGGTAATTAAATTGACCACAGGAGTAATTGTCCTGACCTATAAAGGCTTAATAATTACAATGTACGAGCTAAATAGGGACTAAGTCAGACACACAATGTAATTAGATACTTCCTAGCCGTTTTATTGTCCCTGGGCGGTTTTCGTGACCGTAGACGTCAGAATTTGCGTTTTTGTGAGCCCCAAAAGTAATTAAAAGGACCACAAATGTGATTAAATGGACCTAAATTACAATGTCCAAGTAATATAGTGACTGAGTCGGACACACAATGTAATTAGATACTTCGTAACCATTACATTGTCCCAGGGCGGTTTGCATGTGGTGGTCACTTCAGAGCACTTCAAATAATGTATAAAACGCCTTCCTGCGATGCTGGTGCCACATTTGTAGCACCGAAGGCAATGGATGTGAAGCTGATGATGATGATATTAGTTACATTTAAAATAGCTAGAACGTTGATGTTAGGCAGTCTGGCAATGCTGTGGTCACTCTCAAAGCAGCTGCGGCGATGAGTGCGAAGCAATCTGGCGATGCTGGTGGTCATTTTTACAGCACCCGAAGTGATAGGTGTGAGGCCGTCTAGCGATGCTGTCGGTCAGTTTTGAGAAGCGATGGATGTAAGGCAGTCTGCCGATGCTGGTGGGTCACTCCTAGCGCACCTGGGAGGATGTATGTGAGGCAGTCTGGCGATGCTGGTGCACCTAAGATGATAGATGTGAAGCAGGCTGTCGCTGCTGGAAGTCACTTCAATAGAACCTGAAGCGATGGATACTGTGCAGTCTGCCGATTCAGGTGGTTGCTTTAGAGCACTAGAACTATGGATATAACGCAGTCCTGCAATGCTGCCGCATGATAGCTAGATAGAGGTGATGGATGTAAGGTAGTTTGACGATGCCAGCAGTTTCTTCAAGTACAGCTGAAACGATGGATGTGATGTAGTCTTGCAATGTTGGTGGTCACTTTTGTAGCACCTCGGGTGATGGAGGTTTGGCAGTTTGATGATGATAGTGATCACTTCTAGAGGTGCTGAGGCGATGGATGTGAGGCAGTCCGGTGATGCTGGTGGTCAATTTTGAAGCACGTAATTCGATAGCAGTGATGCGGAATGATAAAAATGGAAGTCACTCTATAACACCTGAGGTGAAATATGTTAGGCTGTCTGGAGCTGCTATGTGTGATACTTAAAGCCCTTGAGGGATCAGATTTGAACGAAATTTTGTGATGCTGGGGTTCAGTTTTAGGTCCCGTGAGGTGATGATTCTGAGATAGTCCGGCTATGCTGATGGTCACTATTAGAGCACCTGAACCGAGGCAGTCTAGTGATGCTATATAGTGGTCACATTTAGAGAAGTAGCTGATACGATGGATGTGAGGAGGTCTGGGGATGCCGGTGGTCACTTATACAGGAACAGCTGATACAATTGATATGAGGAGGCCTGGGGATGATAGCGGTCACTTTTATAGGAATAACTGATACGATTGTTGTGAAAAGGTCTGGTGATGCTGGCGGTCACTTTTAGAGGAATAACTGATGCGATTGATGTGAGGAGGCCTGGTGATGCTAGTGGTCACTTTTATTGCAGCTGAGATGATGGATGGGAAGTTCGTCATGCTTGTAGTCACTTTCAGCGCACCTGAGGTGATGTATGTAGGGCAGTCTGGCGATGCCGGTGCTCACTTCCATAGCAGCCGGGCACAGGGATGTAAAGGAGTTTGCGATGCTGGTGATCACGTTTCAAGTAGCTGAGGCGATAGTTGTGAAGCAGTTTGGACATGCTATTGGTCACTTTTAGAGCAGTCGATGTAATGCTTGTTAGACACTCAGTCGATTCTGGTGGTCACTCCTAGAGCTGTGGAGGCAATGGATGTAAGTCAGTTCTGCGATGCAGGTAGGTACTTCTTACGTAGCTGATTCGATGGATTGGAGGCAGTATGGTTATGACTGTAGTCACTTTTTATGCCCCGAAGGCAATGGATGTAAGTCGGCCTAGCGATGCTTGTGGTCACTCCCAAGGCACCTAGGGCGGTGTGGCAATGCGGGTGGTCACTTTTAGAGCGGCTTTGGCGTTAAAAGTATGCGCGTATGACGATTCCGGTGGTTACTTCAAGAGCAGTGGAGGCAAGGTTTGCTAAGTGGTCCAGAAATTCTTCTTGAAATCATCGCTGGCTCTTATATTCACATGACCTCGTCCCGCTCTTTTGCTGCAACATTTTACAGTAATACCTCTTTTCCACATACTGTTCACATATTTCGTAACAATCCCTGTGGACCTCATAATCATTTATCCACCTGATAATGGTCTGGTGTAGCCCTTCTTCCCCTATCACCAGCCGTCCGCCCAACTGTTTTCCCACCTTGATATGCTAAACAAAGATACAATCCAAATGAGCAACAAAAACATATCTCGCTATCAACTTTCACCGTCACATAAGTTTCTATTAATTTTCTTCGTGTAATACAATCTGTGGGCTACCAGCAGCCCCGGTTCCATTCACATCTCTGACAAGTTTCTTCTAGACGTTACAACACTGAGGGGGGAATTTTTAGGTCAGGCAATCACCCACACTCAGTGTAGTATACTGATAGTGAAGTAGGTTTGAGAAGCACTGAGGAGTTCATTCTATTGATTCATCATAATATAATTTATTATGTATAGTCATTTCAGTCTAAATGTTTTCGTCATCATTGAATTGCTGCCGGCCGCTTGCGGCTTCATGCAACGTGAATTGTTGCAGTCTGCCTTGGCTATGGTGCTTCCGCTATTTGATCTTAGTGGCCTGTGGATTTGTTTTCCAGTGTTTGTAGATGCGATTTTTGAAGTTGTTGATACAATATCTGCTGGAAAACAATCACTTCTTGAATTTGTTGGTTTAGTCCCAAGGGATTGTTTATTTGTATTCTTCGCTCCGGGAGGTAACGCTTGCTTGCTCGCATCACCATTTCTGTGAAATACACTACGCATTTATTCGCTGTCCTGTCAACTATTTGGAGCACGTAGTCGTTGTTTGTAATTTCGTCTTTTTAGCTGGTAAAATGGGGTCTTGGGAAATTGTATTGACTCGTGTTGGTACGCTGGTTCCCGTATCGTAGGACGTTCTGTGATACGGGTTTCAATAGTATAGCTACCACCTATTTTTTTCTTCCACAGTTGGCACTTATTAATCTCCAGTCTATAATACAAGATCAAATAGGTTATGCACTCTGTGTGGCTCTTCCACAAACCGTTTTAGGTTGTTGGTATCATCGACTAGTCGTAACAATAAGCTATCCCGTAGTTCAGTTTCCAGAATAGTCAAATTGATACCACAAGGTAGGTTTAATTGAATCATGAAGGAAAACATTTTCTCCCACAACTGTTATTGTATGATTACGGTAGAGAAGTACAATTTATTTCTTATGCCATCAGAGGGCATAAAGTCGACCTGGATTATCGCATAACTTGATGCTGTTACTACTATGCGAAGAATTGGACAAAGTCGTCAAAGAGGGAGCCTACGAGTGTCGGGCCGGCCGTCGCGAGGTGGCCTGCCCGCGGTGGCGGTGTCAAGCGTCGGACCCCCTGGACGGAGTCAGCACCCCGAGCTAGACGCCGCTTCTCGAAAGTCCTTCACCCCCCCTCTGTTCACGTCGCCGTCGATGGCGTCGGCGTGGACGCAGCTTGTGCGCTGCCCGGGCCCCTGCCTCGCCGACCAGACACCAGAGACACAACAATCACACTGTTTTTCCCTAGGAGGAGGTGAACAATTGCCGGCGTTCCTTCCCCTCCTCCTTATGCAAGCCAGTGACATCGAACCCAACCCTGGTCCCAGCGCATACCCATGTCCCACTTGCGGGCGTCCTTACATACACCGCACTGGCGCAATCCAGTGCAGACGTGGGACATGGACACACTGCACAAAACAATGCTCTGGGGTCCTCAACAATGGAAACATACCACACGGGTGGCGATGCATTAACTGCCACCCAACCCATAACATCAATACAGATATGAACAATAACACCATTCTCTTGCACCAACACCCAACGCCCCTCCACTTCTGGGGGGCTCCTCTCCTGTGCGTCCGTCGGTCTCACTGACGCGGCTCCTCTGCTCCAAGCGTCATCTGTTCTGCCCCGGACTCCACGGCCCGCACCCTCCTCGCCGCCGCCAACACCTCCACACCCCGTGGCCTCACCACCATCCCCTGCAACACTTCAGCAACCCCAACCCAATGGCAAACGCCTAAATATATTATAAATGAACACAAACGGCATTGGTGGGAAACAAGTCGAACTAAAACACTTCTTACACAAGCATCACATCCACATCGCCCTTCTCCAGAAAACTAAACTCAAACAACGCTCCAAAACAGCAAAGTTTCTTGGATTCACAACACTCCGCGACGACCGTCCTAACAGCGACGGTGGTGGTGGATTCATTCCACAAGTACATAAGAATCTCCACTTCACCAACACAACCGCCTTTATTATCGCACAACATTTCCCCTGACCACGCACTGGAACTTCAATCACTACACATACAAATCCACAAAAACAATACAATATATTCAACATATACATCCCTCCATCCAGTCCATGTCCACCTCACTATACGCCCCAACTAGACTAGCTTAACACAACCAATAACACCTTCACCCTAGGGATTTCAACGCGCACGACCTCTCCTGGTTTGCCTCGCTGAGAGGTGACCGGAGGAACAGTGTTCTCGTTGATCAGCTGGATTTGATTTGAGTTGATTTGAGCTTCATTTCCACCAGAGCCTCAACGTGAGTCATAATAGGCTCCCCCGTAGGGCGCGTTGATCAGCTGGATACACTTACTACACTGAACAACGCAGACACACCCACTCGCAAACCGTTCAATACCATTACACAACCAACTTCTCTCGACGTCTCATTCTGCTCCCCCAACCTCGCGCTAAACTGTCACTGGGCGGTCCACCAGGACATGTCATCCGACCACCTCCCAATTGTCATTAACTACCAACTTCGATCTCCAATCCACAAGCCCCCTCACACTTTCCATAACTCCAAGAGAGCAGACTAGGACGAATACACAACATCGATTGAAATCGCTCTACAAGACTTTGATATCACTCAATACATATCAATCGACACAGCCACAAAACACTTCAACACAGTACTCAACGACGCAGACAGACAACACATACCCGCCGGGTCCGCGGCTTTAATCCAACCTTTTCGGCCAATATTAAGTGGAAAATCCAGCAGCGAAACCACCTCCGTAATTTACCCTCCACCAACGACGGAATCACTCAGATTCAAATCCTTAACGCGAGATAGATGCAGATATCTGGGACCAACAGACGATCCTATGGCGGGACGTGCTTGCAAACACTAACTTCCAAACCTCACCATCAAAATTATGGAAATTCATTAGGAGCCTCAACAACACAAACACAAACCACATAGACACACATGAGGCAATTCTCCCACCAAACACAAACACACGATACCATCAGACAAACAACAAGCAGACATTTTCAACAAACACTATGCAAACACTTGCTACCTATCGCACCACCCAGATAACAGGAGGACAATCAAACAGCTGCACAGATGGCAGACTGATCCAAACATGGAAACTCCCTTCACACCAGCCATGACAATAGCCATCATCCGCCAGACCAAAAAATCCTCAGCAGCGGGCCCAGACGGCATATCATACATTCACCTTAAACATCTAGAGTCACACGCCATCGCGGCCCTCACAGACATCATTAACTCTTCCGTACTACACAAAACCATACCCATCATCTGGAAACAAGCTAAAATCATCCCCATTCTGAAACCCAACCAGGTTCCTACAAATCCAGCCTCATACAGACTCATTTCCCTCCTCCCAAACCCCTCGAAAATCTTGGAAAGACTGGTTCTTAACAAAATAAATGCACACATCCCGCTCTCCCCAACGCAACACGGTTTCAGGGCTCAACACTAAACCACCACGCTCCTCACCAACCTCACCCAGACCATCAATGAAGGCCTGAACAAAAAGAAGCCAGCTAAACGAACCCTGGTATGCGCTATCGATATTAGTAAGGCCTTCGACACAGTTCCAACACACGTCCTCATAAACAAAATACTCAACACCCACATCCATCCAAATTATAAGAAGTGGCTTCCTAATTTCCTCTCCGGTGGACATGCACACACTGTCTACAACAACAAGCCTTCGCGAATCCGCAACTTCGCCAATGGTGTTCCACAGGGATCCGTGGTATCCCCCTCCCTTTTCATGCCTTTATGCACTACTTGCCCATTCGAACAGAACCCAACACCCCCATCACCTCATACGCGGACGACCTCACAAAAATTAAACTACACCATAAACACGAGACCGCAGCTGCACACCTCCAGCTGTATCTGAACTCCATTGAAGTCTGGCCGTTGGATAACAGAATGAAGGTGTCCGCAAGCAAGTCGTCTCTCACACTGTTGACTCCGGAAAACAGTGAACACCGCATCCACCCCCATGTCAAGCTTAACAACACCCCCATTCCCCACATCCCCACTACAGCCATCCTTGGAGTAACCTATGACACGGGGATGACATCTAAACCTCATATAGTCTACATTGGCACCAAAACTAGACCCAGACTAAACGTGTCCCGGGTACTCACTACAACCTCCTACGGTCACTCAAAGGAATCAATTACAACACTATACAAACGATTCATCAGGCCCGTTATCTCCTATGCAAACACCGCTTGGTCCTCGGTCCTTGCACCCACACATATTAACTATCTGCAAATGATACAGAACACGGACTTGCACATCGCAACGGGCTGCTCACGGACTACTCCTATTCCGCCCTTGCATGAAGAAACCAATGTCATCCCTCCCAAGCATCATCTTGATATGAGAGGGACCCAATTCTTCAACAAGATCTCATACCCGCCACACCCCTGTCACAACCTACTTAACCCTCGTCTAACCAACTCACACCTAGACATCACACCGGAAACAAACTTCGGTTCCCTTTATGCGACCATTCCTGAACCTACAAATAACAAATCTTTGCACAACAAATACACACGCATTTCACAGCTCTTGCATTAGATGAACACAGAGTCAACACGATCTTGCAGAGCCACCCGCCTGGAGTGGACGTATAGGAGTTGGCTGCCCAGGGGTGACAGGGTCCACCTGTCGAGGCTGCGGTGAGGGCACCGCACGGCCCTATAGCCATATCAGCATAGACTGGGAAATGTCCCTTTCGATCTCTGCTTGCGGTGCCGAGGTTCACCCGATTTGGTCGAGCACGTCATGACGTCGTGTCCAACCATCGCACCCGGCAGGCCCCACCATAACATCACGTCAGTGCTTGATCAATGGGAGCGCCCGTGCGACAGCATCAACTACCTCATGGGGTGCACGCCTAATATAGGGCCTGTCACCAGCTGCAGCACTCCCAGCACACACACACACGTCGGTGGGTTCCCAGGCCTCGGGTTCTGCGCTGGCCGTGGTTCCTACATCGCAGGAGGAGTTGGGGTTGAGAAACAACAACAACAACAACTAGATCAAATATCATCAATGCTTCTGCTCCCCGACTCGGTTCATTCGTCAGGGTGTTAACCTGGTAGCTGCACCAGTAGTTGCTCAAGTTTTGTTCCCTTCTGTTCCAAACTAGGCACTTCCGTTTGTTAGTGACGTCGCTTCTCGTCTCTCCGTTAAAAATGTCAGAGTATGTTTCGAGGATTTGATTTTTTTCTGCTGTAGTTTTGTTTTAATACGATTGATACTCGATCTCAAGAAATAATCGTTGTAAAACTATCCGGATGGGCAAAAAAAATTAATTCCTCATGACACAAGTTTCGCATTAACTATCGTTCAACCATCAATCATGAGAAATAGTGATGGAGACTGATCCCATTGTGCAAAGAAATAAGCAGGTAAAAGGAATAAAAGAGCCACCCTTATCTAATCACTTTACGGAAGCAGGTTGGCTTGCCAAACTGTTGTCTCCATATCTAGGAATTTTTTCGGATGCTCATCTCCGTCATTTAGTGAACTTAACCGAAAAACTTCGTATTTTTTCTGCATCCCATTCATTAGCTAATTATAAAATGTTAAGTATTGATGTCACCGCTCTATTTACCTATGTACCTTTAGACGATGTTCTGAGTTTTTTGGAAACTAAATTTGACTAGGGTGTCCTGGACATTCCCATTCCTATTTGCCCGTTTCTTCAGATGATTAGGCTCTGTGTTGATATCAATTATTTATTGTTTGAAGATAAATTTTATAATCAAATATTTGGTGTGACGATGGGTAGTCCACTCTCACCAGTTCTGGCCAATACATATATGGAATATTTCGAGTCAGTTATGTTACTTACCTTACCTATCCAGCCCCCATTGTGGCTTCGGTACGTGCACGATATTTTTGCACTTAGGTCATGCGATCAACCTATAGACGATTTTTTTTACCCGTTTGAACAATCTATCTACATCAATTAAAGTTACTATTGAGTGGGAGCATGACAGCTAATTAGCCTCTCTTGACACTCTCGTTCACCGTTCAGCCCAACATTTTAGATTTTCAATTTTTAAAGAACCCACTCGTTCCGCGATTTATTTGCACTATTACTCGTGGCATCTAGAACACGTTAAAAGGCTACTGCGTCCTCCCTCTTTCTTCGAGCACACAGATTGTGTGACCCTCAATTTTTAGCTGATAAAATATCCTTTATTAAATTTTCACTTGAAAAGGTAGCATATGCAGCTAAATTAATTGATAGAGCTCTCTCACAAGCCAAGCGAAGGTATTTTAACCCTTCACAAGACAGTACCATTGAGACCGATAAACCAAATGTTCTAGTCCTGCCCTATACTTCCACATCTTGTTCAATTCAGCCTCTATTTAAAAGCTTCAATACCACGATTGTTCAGAAAACTTGCAATTCTTTGAAAAAACAACTTGTCCATACCAAACCTAAACTACTAAGTGATCTAACTTGTGGTACTTATGTTGTCCCGTGTGATAGTTGTGATTAGGTGTACGTGGGGGAGACAGGGAGATCTATGTCAGTACGTGTCACGGAACCCAAGAACAATGTAAGACTTGGTAGAACCAATAGTGCAATATTCTGTCAGGTTAGAGACCATAAAATAAATTGGGGTTCAACTAAACTAGTTTTTAAATCCAATTCAAAACCGTAAAGATTGTTGATAGAGTCTAGTTTAATCAAGAAGTTACCCAATATGGACGCAATGGCAGGTGTCTGTTCGGTTGATTAGTGACCCGCGATATACCACTCTATTCCAACAGGCACATAATGAATAATTTCCCTCCTCTATATTCAACCCAATAGTTAGGCTCTGCATTGTAAAGTATCTTTACTGGCTTCCAGATCGTGTTGCTTGGTAGGATGTGTGCTCTTGTTTTTTGTTCTTCTAACCAAATTTATTTTTGACCTACAGTTTTAGGTTCTTTTTTATTCTGTAAACATTGTTGCTGAGGAGGAGCATAGACTTGCCCGAAAATTCCGACAATTTTTTAGTAAAGTGATTAGATGAGGGTGACTCTTTTATTCCTTTCATTCAACTTTCCTCGTGAGTGAGGTAATTTTTCTGATTAAATATGCAGGTAGATTGAGCAATCAAAATAGTTGTATTGTAATTGCGGGGAAGTTTTGATGTCGTACCATTATTTAAATCGAAACGATGGAATTAGGATGGTCGAGGCCCAGGGCCAGATGTCGCCATCTGGATTGAAGAGTTTCCTTGCGAATAGGGCAAGAAAACCGAGCTCCCCGTATTAAGGCCGGGTCGGTGTGAAGTCCTGGACACATGCCGCGCCAGAAGAAGTCAAAACCCCTTCCATAACTCTTTATATTTCATGAAGGGAGGAAGGCCCTTGGGAACTGATGTTCCTTTATTTAAAGAAGGGTCTCACATGAACCCGTTATTCAACGTGTAAACATGATGACCTCTTCATTGTATAACATTAATATTAGTTCACAGACATTGACATGACAGACATGACTTTTTCAGAATTATTGAGAGTTAAACTCGCAGATCTGCTTTTTGCCCCGTAAATGGAATGGGAAGTGTATAAATAAATAAGCTGATTCATCGTTTCAAAATCGCTATAATAATCCTTCTATTTATTAGCCTATGAACATGTAAAATTATTCAACTTTGGTACCAACTGCCGCGTGTGTTGAATAATATTCACCTATCTGTGTGTTTACATGGTGTTCACCAACAAACACAGTAGATCTGCA